>JAYJMB010002384.1:0-15366 GCA_036873735.1 Pouteria campechiana
CACCTTCTCCAAAAACATCTAGAAAACCAACAACCTCACCCTCTCTAACAACATCTAGAAAACCACCTTCTGTTCATATAAAACCAACTGTACAAACCAAACCAAAGAGGAATCCCAGAATTCCACCTCTAAAAGTTCATAAAAGTCTTCTCCTCCTCGCTATACTCTGTATTATGAAGAATACATGGCTAGAGTAAATGCTAACACTGAAGCCATTTTAAAGAAACAACCTATCATTTTTCACAAGCTATTAGATCCCACCTTTAAAGACCATATTAATATCATTTATGTTTCAACCTATAAAAGCCCCTTCTTAACCCATGAACCACCCATTGCAATTCCTAAAGATCCCACTTTAGTTCCTCCTCCTCCTATAATTAAAAAATCTGTATCTAAACCTAGGTCCTCTTCTAAATGACCCACTCAACATTCTACCACCACAACCACCCTTTCTCCTCTGAAGACCTCTGCCTCTTCCCTCTAACCTACTTTAGAAAGCCCAAAACCTAAACTACTGCTATATTTAACTCACATATTTCTTGTTTAACTATATTCATTATTCCATGCGATGTTACTTCTTTGTGTTGTGCTTTTTCTAATGTATCTCACTTTGCTATGATGTATCTCATTTTGTTCTAATTTATCTCAATTACACTTACTGTGTAATTTTATCTGTCACTCTGATGCATACATGTTTTGCCATTTTAATGCAATTTCTTTCTTATTCGCTTTCACCCTCTACTTACATTTTAGTCCTTAGTTCTTTTGATTATGAATAAAAGGGGAAGATAAATGAGAGAAATAGGAGACATATACATTTAAAAATAAAGAAATGCATATATTTAAGGGGAGCCCACCTATGCAGGAGGAGCCCCATTAAGTCAGTAGAAGTATCTTGCATATTCTATATTTTTTATGAAAGGTTTATCACTCAAATATTTTGTCATCTTAAAAAAGGGGGAGAATGTTAAGTCTATCCACTTTACTAAGCTTGATTTTGATGATGAATGAGATTAAATAACTTAGTTTTAATGATGAATAAACAAATGAGTAAAGAATTAAGGTACTAATAGGTTACTTTCCAAGTGATGCAACGTTTATATATCAAAACAGATTAAGAAGAGTAACCATGAGTAATAAAAGGTGTTAATTATTAAATTATTACACTAACCATTCAAAGGAGGATATTTTAACAGGAATACTCAAATAAAATTATTCAAAAAATTGCTCAAAATCATATCCGAACCTATTCAGAAACATGGCATAAAAATTCAAAAATTTAGAAGTATTAAAAAAATGCCTTAGATACTCATCAGAAGCATGTTAACCTATTAGAAGCACACCATGAATCTTAGAAGAGTATAAAAGTAAATAGATGCATCTCTGAACCCCATCAGAGATAGCTAAGAACCTCCTTGAATAAAGGTATAGCAATATTACGCTACAGAGGTCATGTAGAAGCTTTCTCAAAACTACAAAAATATGACAGAAGTTAAACAGAGGAACTTTTTGCACTCAGAAGTTCTTCAAAAGAACCTCAAAAACAATTTCAAGTTTCAAAAATGTTTTTGAAGACTGATAATAGACATACAAAATTAATCCAAAAGAAAATTCTAAAGTCAGAATCTTCTCAAAAGACTTTAAAAAAAAAGATAGAAGGATGTAAGAAGTAAACTAAAAAATTCAAGAACAGCAAATATTGAATTCAATCCTTAAAGTTAACTTAGAAGAAAAATCAACAATCAGAAGCTTGTAAGAAGCAACTCAGAATCCTGACACAATACTCAGAAGATCCTCAAAAGTAACTCAGAAGCTTTCTAAGAGATGTCTTTAAGAAGGCAAGAGTCAAAGAAAAATATTAGAAGCAAAAATCCAATCTTCATAGATATCTCAAAAGTCTCTATGATGTTCTTTAGAAGTTCAGAATATGGCCATTGATAGAAAAAATCAAGGATTGAATTTTTGAGAGAATGCTACCAAGAAAATACTTATAACAAAAATCTTGAGGAAGTGTTTTAAAAATTTTCCTCAGAATTTTTGATAAGCGTAGATTGAACATCAGAAGTTTTGGCTACTTAACTCAAAAATTCTGAAGCCCGACAGAATGTAAAATGCCATTGCCTACTCTGCCTAACAATTTGAAAATTGTGCTAATGGTTATAATGGCTAAATCTTCTCTCAAAGACTATAAAAAGGTGATTAAAGCAACACAAAAACAAATCTGAGAACTTACTAAAAATCATCTTCTTCATGTATTCAAAAAGCAACATTCAAGATCTTCCATCGTTCAACTCCAACTGCTACTATACTACCAAAGCATTCAAAGCCAGATCTACATCAACTTCAAAAGGAGTTTGATAAATCTGATCTCATTGCATATTTTTTCATTCAATTGAGTTTTTAATTTTCATACAAGTCTGCCTAAGTAAGAGGCATTAATCTATACATTTTTATTTTGGAAAAATAGTGAGTTAGTTAATGAGCTCTGTCAAACCAACAATATATTAAAGTTTCTGGTTAGCTTCAAAATTAGTAAGTTAGTTGGTAAGCTTGGAAACAAATGAGTATAAGTTAGTTAGTGAGCTTAGAAACCAACTATTAAAGTTTCTTATGAGCTTGGAAAATAACTAAGTTGTTGGTTATCTTATAAAACTAACAAGTGTTTAATGGAACTTGAGTTCAATAAATGAGACTAACTCAAAGAAGTCGAGTAGGAACCCAGGAAAGGCCAAACCACTATAAAATCTTGTGCATATGTGCCATGAGTTTTGCTTTCTTTTATTTTAAGCACATCTCTGAAGTTATTGGCTAAAATTTTTGAAAGCTCAGTTCACTCTACCCCCCCCCGAGCTACCATCCAACTAGGGACCAACAAGTGGTATCAGAGTAGGCTTCACTAGTTAATTTTTAATTACCAGTATGTTCCAAATGGCTAGTATGTTCCACAACTCATCTACTTAAGGATAATCCACTTCCAGACCATCACTTTTTTATGGAACCAATTATTTTTATTTTAAGATGAGGATGCAAAATTTCTTGATCACCATAGATTACCAGTTGTGACTTATAATAAAGAATGAAAAGAATGTTATGAATATAGAAGATAAGTATACACCAGAAGATATTCAAACAGTAGAACATGATACTAAGGCAAAGAGTTGTCTCTACTGTGCACTATCTTCATCTAAATTTTAAAAGATTTTCGCTTGTGATTCTACTAAGGAAATCCGGTATAAAGTTTAGGTAGAACATGAAGGTACAAATCAAGTAAAAGAAACTAAAATTAATATTCTAGTGCAGGAATAGGAAGCCTTCTCCATGAAGGAGTCAGAAACTATCTTTGAAATATTTAGAAGGTTTTAGAAAACCACTAATAGTTTGAAAAGTTTGGGAGAGAAATATGAGGAACCCAAGTTATTAAAAAGATCTTGAGATCTCTACCTAGATTTTGGATGCCTAAAGTAACTACAATCCAAGAAACAAAAGATCCCGATAAAATGACATTGGAAGAATTCATGGGATTACTTATGACCCATGAAGTCTTAATAAAGCAAAAGGTTTCAGATAAATTCAAAGGCAAGAAGATTGCTTTATAATCTAATTCAAAAAATGAAGAATCTTTAGAAGAAGCCTCAACAAGTGAAGATAATGAGGATATGACAAAGATAACCAGAAGATTCAAAAATATGAAAAGAAAGAAGAAATTTGGAAACAAATCTAAAAGCAACAACAACAACAAAGAAAAGAAAAAGGAGATTTCAATATGTTACAATTGCAACAAGTTTGGGCACATGAAGTTTGACTGTCCAGAATTAGATAAAAAGCAAGGAGATAATAAGAAAAGGTATAATTCTTACTTTGACAAAAAGAATGTTTCTAACAATAGAAAATCTGAAAAGAAGAAGAAAGTTATAGTTGCATGGGAAGTGCTAGAGAATATGATGCAAGAAAGTTTGATTGAAACAGAAGAACAAAATGAAGCATAACTTAGTTCACTCATCTCCAAAGAAAGAAATTAGGAGGAGCAATACACAGGAATAAGCTTTATGGCCATCCATGAAGATGAGCTAAATTAAAAACTTGAAACTTCTAATCTAGAACAATTATTAAATGAATTATACTTAGATTTCAAAACTTTAAAAACTAAACATAAGGAAACAAAAGGAGAATTAGAAAGAACAATCTATAAATGCTCTAAGTTAAGAAAAGAAAATGCTTAGCTCAAGACTAACCAAAACCTCAACATAGACCTTGAGCAGACAAAAGCAGAAAATCATACCCTTAGAAAACATTAACCTCAACTTTATTTAAACTAAAGGAAAAGAAGAAAAGTAGAGAAAATCAAAGAAAGAAAAATAAAAATTATGGAAGATATTTAGAACCTAAACAAAACCTGATTTGTGTACTAAAAACTATTGCTAACATAATAAGTAGCATTTAAAAAGTAATGGTGCAAAGATATTCTGCTACTAACCCACCTAGACCCATTCCTAAATGGGTACCAAAAATTATAGCTTAAGCTTTTTATTACAGGTGTGCTTGAGAGCCATAAGAAATAGCAAATATATATTGATAATGGCTATATCAGCATTATCGTATATGATTTTGATGATAAAAAAACTTGTAATAAGAAACTTGTATGCTTAAATCTCTAATGATCATATGTATGATTATGAATTGGTAATAATTAATTAACATAAACAAGCAAACAGTCTTAACTTTATGGTGCATACATCATAAACATTAATTAATCTTTACTGCATAAATTTGATTCAAATAAACTTAGCACCATAATTTCTTAAGCTTTCATATATGCATTTAATGAAAATGTATATTATCCTTGCTTTACAAAATGATAAAATCACATGAGGATAAAATAAATTCTGATAGTATATATATGAAAGCTAACAACGTGGCAAGTGTAGAAATGTTCAAGTGCAGGATAATGATCGTCTGTAACAAATTGCCACAACTATCTACTATGTTCCAAACGAGCTAAACTAATGAAAATTGTGGATGAAGAAGAAAATAGAAGGTTTGGAGACAAGCAACAAAGAAGGTTGCTTTAGATGCTTCCATGAACAAAAATAATAGGAGATAAATAAGGCTTCAAAGATGTGCTACAATGAGCTTTTGTTGTCTATCATCCTCAATTAGAAAATATCAATAGACAAATACAAAACAAGAAGTTAAAGAAGAAGCCATGATCAGAAAGCTTAAATTGCGTCCGAGAAATTTGGACTACCTACTTGACTGATCAATGTCTGTCCAAGATAAAGCACAAAGATGAAGAAGCAACTCAACAGCTTGGTAGACAAGCAATGAAAGATAAAGAAGAAATTGTCACCTAGATAATAATATAAAAAGTAAGAAGATTGGATTTGTCTAAGGATAAAATGGCAATATAAATATAGAAGGGAGTGTAATTTAGCTAAGCCAAGATAGATAGATCAAGATTAAAGAGATAAGAACGTTACTAGAACAAACCCCTTCTATTGCTCGAAGTATGTAGAAAAGCTAAAGAACTTAGCATCATCTTCGGATCGAAAGGTTGTTTGTTACAATCGAAAAAGTTTAGCTAAAATAGAAGATGATGAAGATGCTACAATATGAGCATAGACAAAGCAGAGAATAGACAATTTGATGCTTAGATAAAAAATGGGCTACAATAGATAAAGGCACAATCATCTACAACTCACGTCAGATAAATGCAACATACAAAGTATTGTATCCAAGATAAAGCAGAATGCACATCATCTATCGCTTACACTAAACGAATGTCATACTTCATTTGTTCAAGCAAGTTGAAGTAAGCTTTGTCGAGCACCTTCAACAGACAGGAAGGAACAAAAGAAGAAAATCACACTTCATCTGTTAGTATAAGACTGAGCAAACTTTGTACGTTACCTCCAACAAACAATGAAAAGCAAAGGAAGCTTGTCCCACTTCATCTGTTTGTATTAAGAGAACTGTTTGTCAATCAATCAGTTCATCTTCATCAGCACCATTTAAAGTTAGTCTGTTATCTTTAACAGACAAAGCATATACATGAAGGATCAATCAACAGACAAATCTTCTAGAGGAATTTTGGTAAACAAAGAAGAGTTTGTCTCTCAGCCAGTTCAACTTCATCTGTGCTATTCAAAGTTTGTCTGCTACTTGCAATGGAAAAATCATTCTTATGGAAGTTCAACTGACAAACAAACCTATGAAAAATTTATCTGCAACTAATGGTAGATAAATGCAGATAGAGAGAGACCATGACTTGTTAGAGAAAAACTCAATTTATGTGACTAACATACAAATGACATCTGCACTTATGCCATTAATGTGCAAACTTATATCAGTCACTATTTTTGGTAATAAGCGGCACTACAAAACTTTCAAGGCCATGATGAGTCAAACGGGGAACATCTTTTTACACAGCTCATCTTCCTCTCTAAATGGCAATATAACAGCTCAAGATAAATCACAAAGACCTAGACTTCAATGGTTAGAAAACTCAAATGGTCTTATTCATTCAATGCTACTCTTGTTTCTACATTTAACGAAACCCATCTTCTCCAATGGTTGAAAGTATGAAGAAGCTATTTAATAAGAAAAGGTGGGATGATTCGAAGGTGGTGAAGGAACCCATTCTAATGAGCTTAAGTATATGCAAATCCTTCCACCCACGGCCACAAGCTTAATCATCTTACATCTTTTATGAGTTACAATCTACTTATCTTCATGGCCATTTTATTCACATTTTGTGAAGATCTTTATGTATTAATAGAGCTGAAAAGATCATATCTTCCCCTATGCTTAAATGTTTAATAGTTTTTTAGTTAATCTGAAAACTAGAGAGTTTGTGGTAAACTAGCTAAACAATGTCGTAATGGGTTGTTGGTGATCTTTGAAAAACCATCAAGTTTGCTGGTGACCTTTGAAACCAGTGAGTTGGTAGTGAGCTCAGGAAAACTACCAAGTTTGCCTATGATCTTTGAAATGGGTGAGTTTCCTGGTGAGCTTATAAAACTAGAAGAGTGTCGGGGACACTTGTTTATCCCCCCTGGAGTTGGAATCCAGAAGAAGTGTCGGGGATACTTATGTATTCCATTGTACGGGGTATAGTGGAACCCAAGACACAATGAATTGGTGTCCTTGGAAGAGTTGATGTAGGGATGGGGTCCTGAACTACTATAAAAATCATCTTGTCTATATGTGTGTGTTTGTTCCTTTATTTTATTCTTCATGCATTTTATTATTTCTATTATTCATCTTATGCTACACCAACACAAACACAACAAGAGGGAAATGATCCAACAGGGGTTAAGCAATGAATTTTTGTTTACCCAATTCACCCCTCCCCTCTTGGCTTAGGCTATTCTATGGGACTTAATAAGTGGTATTAGAGTGGGCTAGATAAACAATTCTAGTCATCCATTTGGCTTAACCAACATTGTCATCCTCTGTGTTCTTCAAAGAGCAGTCCATCTTCCAAATTTTTGATAGATTAAACTAGATATAATGGAAAAGGAGATTGGAAACATCTCTTATAGCCAAATGATTTTCATCTATTAAAATTATTTATATTAGCATAAGCAAGGATGAAATGAGAGTAGAGAAAAAAATGTTGAAAGCTCACTATATGCTCTCTATCCCACATTTGTAAGGATGTCTTGGGTTATGAACTGATATGAGAAATCTTAGATAAGCCAAAGATAAATTAATAAAGGTGCAAAAACACTTGGCGCTCACACACCACTTGCATTATCATTTAGACTAACTTGAGTGCAAATTTCCTAATGAAGAAAAAAGAGAAAGGAGACTTGATTTGAAGAAACAAATTGAAGATATGATGAAATACCAAGTTCCTTCAAAATAAAAGGGAAAGGTAAGTGTAGGTCTGACACTCAAACTCAAATGTTCTCATTGAATGTATCATTATCTAAATTTTTGAAATATTTACTTACGCATTTCTTTTAGTCAATTCTTTTGTTAATAAGTACTTATGTTTAGCCTTTCAATTTATTATTTTGTTTATTTACATGCTTTTATTTTAACTTTCGCATTCAATTAACTAAATTCCTATTGAATTAGATTTACATTCTTACTCTGCTTTTTAGGATTTTGATGACTTATATCTAATTAGATGTGTGTATATTCTCATTTGTATAAATCAAAATTTACTCTTATACCTTCATATCTCATTTGTATATTTAAAAACTAGATTTAATAATTAGCATTTTGTCTGACTTTCCTTCAGTTGTATATAGATTAAAATAAAATTCTAAAACTATGGTTACATATTTCTGCATATTCATTCATTCATTTATTCTTATTTAGAAATCATATTTAAAATGTTTAATTATAACTAATAGAAATAAAACCTTCATACATAGTACTTTCTATGCATATACTTTCCATTCATGCACATATATAGAAAAGATATGTAATTTACACTAGGACTAATAAAACTCTAAAAAATATAAAGTCAAACTTCTAAGGTAATCAGAAAGTAAAATAACACTCAAATAATAAGTAATCTAAAACTAAGGATGCCTAAAAGACACAATGATTATGCTCAAATCATTATAGGAAAAGGAAGAGTAATCTAGCACAAAAGGATAACTGCAATTTACATTTATGCTGGCACAAATAACTCAATGCCTGGTTAAAGCAAATGCTTATCCAACTTATTTATGAAAATTGCTTTAATTCATTAGCTTATTTCTCTGCATATTGTTATGGTTAAAATGAATCTTTGCATTGATATATTGATAGCATGAATACATCAATTTGAATTCATTAATGAAGAAATATTGTAAGAATATTTTAAGTGTAAGCGGGAAGGCTGGAGTTGAGCATAGAAGAAAGACATCAATAAAGAATTAGATTCTTCTTCTCAGCTCACAAATCCAAGCAAAAGAGCCTACAAGTTTAATGTTCTAGATGCAAAGGAATGATTGAAACTATATCACGGAACAACATCAATCTTCAGATAAAGAATTAAGGGATTGATAGTAGAAGCAAAACGCTTAGTCAAGATTGACAACAACAATTATGAACCCGAATGAGAAATCTATGAGATAAAGCATCAAAAGAGATAAGTTGTCAAACTTGATTATATTTCTTTCATTACTAGATACTCTAGATGCCTCTAAATGAACTGCATTGGATTTGAATTAAGTTGTGTTAAATGCTTTGAGCTAAATCATGTCAAAAATTTTAATAAACCTTAAAATGATTAAAACTCTATCATTATTACACTCTTAAGGGATAGTCAAGCCTGTTTGGGAAACTTCATAGTTTAAGGTCTCAAATAGGAATTTCATTCCTAATCATTCCTTTTGTAATAATGTTTATTGACTTGATCTCGCATAAAGTTGAAAAGTCAAAAATATAAAGGAGACACTCACAGCAGCCATAACACATAGGAAGTTAAAACAAAATTTTATTCAAAAAGATAAGCATTAAACATTAAAAAAAATCTACTTTCTTAAAACATCTATGACTGTAACTAATTCTTCAATCCTATCATAAGCTTTATATAGATCCTTCTCTAGAGTCATAACTTGACTTATAATTTCCTCGTAAGAGGAACACCGATGAGTCAAAAGAAGATCAGAAGTAGTGTTTTCCTTCTTGGCATACTTCATTTCCCTTCTCAATTGCTTAACTTCCTCCTTCAAAACGAAAACCTAGTCACATCTTTCAACTTTATTTTCCTCCATCTCTCTACGTCTCAACTTTGTATGTTCTCAGCTCAAAATAAATGTCATTTTATATAGAGAAAGCTGAGAATATGAAAGGTTAACACCCAATAGATGCATTAAATCTATAGATTAAAATATCTATAACCAACCAATTGGTAAAAACACTAGGAAGAACACACTGATGGCATAAATAAGGAATTGATGGTCATAGAAATCTAAGATCATCATACATCTTCATAATTATCATTAAATTATCTAACCTAGAACTATTCACATAAACCATTATTTAGAACAATTTGTTTAATTATCTATATTGTTTGAATTAATACATTAATGAAATATAAAATAACCATAAGAAGAATCATAACCAACTAAATCAACTCAAAGTTCAAGTCATTCACAATATTAAGTTTAGAAGTACAAATCCTTAAGAGAAAATAAAAAATGTTGACTCAGCTAAAACATTAACAATTATCTCTAACTCATCAATCTGTCAATAAGCTTGAGCCAACTCTATCTCTAAAAGCCTGACACGATCTATGGCTTCCATATAAGTTGCAGAATTTTTAGTTAAAAGATGTGTAAAATAATGAGTATCAGCCCTGATCAAACTTAACTCCTTTAATTGTTTAATTCGATCTTGGAGAACTTGAATCTTATCTACAATACGAGAATTTGCAAAAGAACTTGATGATGTCATAAAGATTGATGAACTGTTATCATACTTCTAAACCCTTCAATATATGTCAGAGAACTCGAAGAGTCTTTCCATATTCTAAAGAACCTATAAAATCTGTCATTAAAGGTTGTTAACCATTCCTCTTGATAATCTATCATTAAAACTCAAATGGTCTTATTCATTCAATGCTGCTCTCATTTCTGCATTTAATGGAACCCATCTTCTCCAATGGTCGAAAGTATGAAGAAGCTATTTAAGGAGAAAAGGTGGGACGATTCGAAGTTGGTGAAGGAACCCATTCTAATGAGCTTAAGTATATGTAAATCCTTCCACCCATGTCCAAGAGCTTAATTATCTTACATATTTTATGAGCTACAATTTGCTTATCTTCATGGCCATTTTATTCACATTTTGGAAAGATCTTTATGTATTGATAGAGCTGAAATGGATTATATCTTCCCTTGTGCTTATATGTGTAATAGTTTTCTGGTTAATTTGAAAACCAATGAGTTTGTGGTAAACACAATAAATCATGTTGTAATGAGTTATTTGTGATCTCTAAAAAACCATTAAGTTTGTTGGTGAGCTTCAAAACCAGTGAGTTGGTAGTTAGCTTAGGAAAACTACCAAGTTTGCCTATGATCTTTGAAATGGGTGAGTTTCCTGGTGAACTCATAAAACCAGAAGAGTGTTGCAGACACTTGTTTATGCCCCCTGGAGTTAGAATCCAGAAGAAGTATCGGGGACATTTATGTATTCCATTGTATGGGGTATATTAGAACCCAAGGCACAATGAGTTGGTGTCCTTGGAAGAGTTGATGTAGGGATGGGGTCCTAAACCACTATAAAAATTGTCTTGTCTATATGTGTGTGTTTATTCATTTGTTTTATTCTTCATGCATTTTATTATTTCTATTATTCATCTTACGCCACACCACACACAAGCATGATAAGAGGGAAATGATCCAACAGGGGTTAAGCAATGAATTTTTATTTACCAAATTCACCCCTACCCTCTTAGGTTAAGCCATCATACGGGACTTAACAGATTACTCAAGACACATGATTGGGGAGAAGGAGTTGATCACAAAATTAAAAACTAAAAACATAGGAAGAGTTAACTTTAGAGATAATGGATGCAAGTTCAAAATTTCTATAATGGATTGACCAGCAACACCAGGACCCTAATCGATGCATCTTTATGGGGAGCATTAATGAAGAAAATTGTGGATGAACCTTAAAAGCTACTAGAAGACATGGCCATAAATAACTTCTAATGGCCAAGTGAGAGGGCTGTATCGAAGAAGCCAACAAAAATATATGAAATTGATCTTATTTCTGCATTAATAGCTCAAGTGGCAGTTCTTAGCAACTATAGAAGAACCAAGTGGGAGTTAATGCCTTTCAGACTCCTCAAACTTTCTATGACTTCTGCCTAGGCAGTCATTCTTGTGAAGAATGCCATACTAAAAATCCATTCATATAGCCTCAATAAGAACAAGTACAATTTTTTGGAAATTTTGACTAGCGACAAAATAACCCATATTCCACCACATACAATCTTAGTTAGAGAAACCACCCAAATATTTCTTAGAGAACTCAACAAAATATGGGACAAAGTTATCAAGGATTTTAGCAACAATAGAGATTTTAGCAGGAAGAGAAATAAGAAGATTGGGAGATTGTACTAATCCAATTTGCCAACACCTCAAATAAATTCTCATCCAAGGTTGACAACTTCATGAACAAAATAGAAGATTTTATGTCTGAGACAAGGGCCAATTTGCAGAACCAATCTATACAGATTTGGAACTTAGAAGGTCAAGTGGCTTAGATGGAAAATATGTTCAACAATCATCAACAAGGTAACCTACCTAGCAATACATAAGTAAATCCAAGAGAACATTGCAAGCCATCACTTTAAGAAGTGGGAAGGAATTGGAATCCCTAATGAGCAATGAGAAAAGTAATTCAAAAATTCAAGAGCAAGTGGAAGCTCCTCCAAAGGCACAACCATTGCCTCCTCAGCAACCAACTGCCTCCATACCTTTTCCTCAGCAACTAAACAAAAGCAAACTCGATAAACAGTTTGCTAAGTTCTTGGAAATCTTCAGAAAGCTTCACATCAATATACCATTTGTTGGTCCCTTGCTAGATGGTAGCTCAAAAGAGGGGGTGAGGGGTGAATTCAGCTTTCAAAATTTTTTGCCAATTGCTTAAGATATGTGCTTCAAATGCACAAGATTTTTATAGTGGTTCGGTCTTTCCTGGGTTCCCACTTTACTTCTCTGAATCAGTCTTTTTTACTAAACTCAGGTTCCACTAAATACTTGTTAGTTTTACAAGCTCACCAACGACTTAGTGGTTTTTAAAGCTCACCAAAAACTTTTACACATTAGTTTCCAAGCTCACTAGAAACTTTTATATGTATGTTTGCAAGCTCACCAACAAACTTACTAGTTTTCCAAGCTAACCATAAACTTTTACATACTATTGGTTTTCAGAGATAACTAACTAAACTCACTAGTTTTCCAACTGAAAATGTATAAATTAATGCCTTTTACTTAAGCAGACTTATACAAAAATTAAAGCTCAAATAAATGAACAAAAATATGCAATAAGATCAGATTTATCAAACTCCTTTGAAGATGATGCAAATCTAACTTTGGATGCAATGGCAGTGGTGTAGTAGTTGGAGTTGAACGATGGAAGATCTTGAATACTCTTTTTGAATGCTTGAATCAGAAAGTTTTCTATGTTTCTCAGATATTTTGTGTCTTGCTTTAATAATCTTTTTTAAGATTTCAAATAAAATTTAGCCATTGTAACCTTTAACACCTTTTTCAAATGTTAGGTAGAGTTAGTATGACATTTTCCATTCTATTTGGCTTCATAACTTCTAAGTTAAGTCCTCAAAACTTTTGACATTCGATGCACTGCTTACTAGATTTTCTAAAGTAGTTCTTCAGAACTTCTTAGATAAGTATTCTTTTGGCAGCATACTCTTAGATTCTTTGAAGGTTTATCTGGCTATCAACGGTCATATTTTAGACTTCTAAAGAACTTCTGAGAAATTTCTAAGATATTTCCAAAGTTTGAGTTTTGCTTTTGATATATTTCTTTTAATTTTTTTTAAATACGTCTCTGAGAAAAGTTCTAAGGATCTTCTGAGTATAATGTTAATGTTTTGAATTACTTTTAATAAGATTCTGATTGTAGATGTTTTCTTCTGAGTTAACTCTAAGGATTGAATTCATCATTTGACATTATTGTTTTTTTGAAGTTACTTCTGATGGCATGTTGTATTATTTCTAAAAGTCCTCTGAAAAGGTTTTGACTTTAGAAATTTCCTCTAGGTTAATTCTGTATGACCATTATTAGGCTTTAGAAACATTTCTAAGAATTGGAAGCATTTGTAAAGTTCTTCTAAAGAACTTTTAAATGCAAAGAATTCCTTTGGAGTGGATTGTTTAACTTTTGACATATTTTTGCAGCTTGAGAAAAATTCTGCATGACATTTGAGGTGTGATATTGCTACGCCTTGACTCTGAGGAGGTTCTGAGCTATTTCTAACATGGTTTTAATGTATGCTTCTGAGCTTTACAATGTAGCTACAAAGTGGTTCTAAGTTATGTTCATTACTTCTTAACTCTTCTGAGCACTTCTGAGCTTTACATCATATCTCGAAAGGAATTTTGACATACTTTTGACAATGTTCTGCTAAGTTTCTTAAATACTTCTAAACTTCATGTCATATTTCTAAAAATGTTCTGATATGCTTCTGATGGACTTTTGAGTAATTTTTATTTGAGCATTCCTTTTAAATTATCTTCCTTTGAAGGGTTAATATAATAATCTTACAATTAACACCTTTTATTACTTGTAGTTACTCTCCTTTATCTATTTTGTTACATAGACACTGCATCACTTGGAAAGTAACTTGTTACTATATTAATTCTTCACTCCTTTGTTTGTTCATCATCAAAACTAAGTTATTTAATCTCATTCATCATTAAAATTCTTAGTAAAATGGATTAGACTTAACATTCTCCCAATTTTTTATGATTACTTGAGTAATAAATCTTTCATAAAAATATATAGAATATGTAATGCTTCTATTTACTTATTGGGGATCCCCATAGTGGGTAAACTTCCCCTAAATGTATGTACTTAATTATCATTAAACATATTTACTCTGATATCACTTTTATTTTTCTATTTTTCTTATTTTCCCCCTTTTTTCATAATAAAAAAGACTAAAATGTGAAATTTAACTGGATGGTGAAGAAGAATAAGAATGAAATTGCATTATAATTGCAAAACATGTGTACATTAGTGCATATATCATGAATGATATAGAAAAAAAATTTACAGAGCAAGTGTGGATACATCATAGCAAATTGAGATACATCACAAAAAGCACAGCAAAAAGAAGTAACATCACATGTAATAATAAATATGGCTAGAAACAAAAAATGTGAGATAAATATAGTAATACATTAGGTTTTGAGCTTTCTAGAGTAGGTATTAGGAAAGAATTTGGGGTCTTCAAAAAGGAGGTAGAATGGTTGTTAGGGGTTAGGATATTGAGATGATGGTTTGGAAGAGGACCTAGGTGGTTTAGATATAGATTTTTTAATTCTTGGAGGAGGAGGAGGAGGAATGAAATTGGGATCTTTGGGAATTGCAATGGGTGGTTAATGAGTCAAGAAGGGAGATTTATATGTTGAAACATAAATGATATCTATACAGTCTTTATAGGTTGGATCTAGCAATTCAAGAAAAATGGGAGGTTGTTTCTTTAGAATGGCTTCAGTGTTGGCATTCATTCTGGCCTTGTATTCTTCAAAATACAAAGTAAAGTGATGAGGAGAAGCCTTTTTTATGAATTATTGGAGATGGAATTTTGGGTTTCCACTTTGGTTTAGTTTGAACTGATGGAGGTTTAGGAGCAGAAGGTGGTTTTTTAGATGGTTTTGGAGAGGGTGA
>JAYJMB010002385.1:0-15365 GCA_036873735.1 Pouteria campechiana
ATCAAGTCCTAGTTTGTCTCTTGTAAGTAACAAACAAATTGACTTTAAGTAGATTTACATAATAGATAACTTTGTCTTTGTAAATTTGTCTGAGATTATTGCAGCATTTTACTTTATTTTCTAGTTTATCTGTTATAAGTGATAGACAAATTACAGAGGCGTAGACAAAGTTCTTCTCTTTACTATATATATCAAACAAAGTTTTTTTTCACCATATGAAGTTTTTTTTTATCAGATGAAGTAGCTTTGTCTGTCGGTTTATATGCTATAAGTAGCAAATGACTCTTATTCATGTGGACAAGGCTTCTTCATGGCAGACGAATTGACTTTGTCTATTGATTTGTTTGGCAGACGAATTTTTAAGGCTTAGACGAAGTTCTTCAACTAGTTCGTCTATTGGTTTGTCCGTCGTAAGTAATAGATGAATTGATGAGTCCTAGACAAATCCTTTTTCTAGTAGTTTGTCTGTTGGTTTGTCTGTTACATGTAACAGATGAATTATATAGATGCATAGACAAATCATTTCTTCAGTGGTTTGTCGGATGATTTGTTTGTTGCAAGTGGCAGACGAACTTGTAGATAAAGATGAAAGACAAAGGTGTTCATCTGTGGTTGCTATGCTGCTTCTACTGTATCTTCTGTAGAGGATTGCAGACAATTCCTTGATCTTCTCCAATTTCATATAGACTTTATATGAGAGACAAATGCTTGAATAATTCAACTCTATTTTTAGCACTTCGTTTTTCTAAGTTCAACTCCGTTTCATCTCTGCTTTTTGAAAACTAAATTCGTCTTTGTGTTGCGGATAGATGTTGAGTATAAGCAGTTTATTTGACTTGTTCGTGGAATGATTTATTTGAATTTGTTTGAGGTAGATGCTATCTGATACTAACTTTACTTGTAGGAGATTTATTCAATCATTCATTGAGGCTTGAACATCATAGCTACAAATATACTTTATGACTACTTTTCAAAGTTTCAGTTTCATTCTTTCTAGGTATTTTTATCTTCTTTTGATTAGTGGATTTTGCTTATTGATGCATTCTCTGTATATGCTGTCCACTGTATTTGAGTTGCTTCCTTATACATTATTGATATCTGTCTTTACAATACTTGGGAACACAACTGTTAGTACCATAAGTGTTCACTCATGTGTTATTGCTCATTATTAATGTTAAATCTAACCCCTTTATAAAACTTGATTTTGATGATGAATGAGATTAAAAAACTTAGTTTTGATGAGAACAAACAAATGAGTGAAGAATTAAGGTAATAACAAATTACTTTTCAAGTGATGCAACATTAAATATCAAAACAGATTAAGGAGAGTAACTGCTAGCAATAAAATGTATTAATTATAAAATTATTACATTAACCCTTCAAAAGAAGATATTCAAAAGGAATGCTCAAATAAAAGGTCGTTCAAAAATCACCAAATCAGAACCTATTCAGAGACTTGACATGAAAGTTAGAAGTTAAGAAGAAATCAAGAATCAAATCAGAAGTTAATCAAAAGTTAATCAGAAGTTACTCAGAAGTACTTTAGAACGACATCAGAAACAAAATATGAAACTCAGAAGCACTCATAAATTACTAGATGTAACTTAGAACTATGTTAGAAGCAGATCAGAACCTCCTCACAAACAGAATGTAGCAATATCACAAATCAGAAGACAAACAGAATTTTTCATCAGCATCATAAAAGCAACTTAGAAGAAACTTCACCTACATAGAAGCAACTCAAAAGAAACTTTGGTTAAAGAGAAATAGCTTAGAATGCTAGCATAGTACACAAAAACAACTCAAAACATAGACACACTACATAGAAGCAACTTAGAAGAAACTTTGGCTACACAGAAATAACTCAAAACACTAACATACTACACAAACAACTCAAAACACTGACATGCTACACAAAAGCAACTCAGAATGCTGACACACTACACAAAAGTGACTCAGAAGAAAATCAAAAGCATTCTCAGAGGTGTTTTTAAGAAGGCATGAGTCAATGAAGAAATACAAAAGCAAAATCTAAGTTTAATAGGTACATCAAAAGTTACTCAGAAGTTCTTCAGAAGCTTAAAATATGACTATTGAAAGATAAAACAAAGCACAGAAAACCTAAAGAAGATACTGCCAAAAACTTAATATAGAAATTCTGAAGAATCACTTCAAAAGTTTTGTTAAACTATAAATCGAATGACCAAAGTTTTGGGTACTTTACTCAAAATTTCTGAACCCCGATAACATGAAAAAGTTGTTACCAACCCTGCCTAACTAATTTGAAAATGATGCCAAAGGTTGTAACAACTAAATCCTTTCAAAACCTATACAAAGATGATTAAGGCAATACTCAAAAATAATAGAGAATGAAAATTATTTGATTCAAGAAGAGCATTTATGATCTTCCATCATTCAACTCTAGATGCTATGACACTCTCAAAGCATTCAAAGCCTTCATACCAGATTTAAGTAAACTTCAAAAGGAATTTAAATATGATCTCATTGCATACTTTATTTATTTAATTGAATTTTAATTTTTGTACATGTCTGATTAAGTAAGAGGCATTATTTTGTACAATCCATTTGAAAAAATAAGTGACTTAGTTGGTAAGCTCTATGAAATCAACAGTTTGTAAAAGTTTCTGGTTAGCTTTGACAAACTAGTAAGTTAGTTGGTAAGCTTGAAAACCAACGTGTATAAGTTGGTGAGCTTGGAAACCAATGTATAATTTTTTTTGGTAAGCTTGGAAAACTAGTAAGTTATTGGTGAACTTGTAAAACCAACAAGTGTTTTAGTGGAACCTGAGTTCAGTAAAGGAGACTAACTCGGGGAAGTAGAGTAGGAACCTAGGAAGGGCTAAACCACTATAAAAATATTGTGTATATATGTTGTGAGCTATTCTTTCTTTTATCTTAAGCACATCTCTCAAGTTATTGACTAAAATTTTTGAAAGCTTAATTTATCCCCCTGCTTGAGCTAGCATCTAGTTAGGGACTAACAAGTGGTATAGAGTTCCATTTGTGAAGAGAGTACCAGTATATTAACTTATGAAGAGATTCAAATGGCTAGTATATTTCATAACACATCTGCTGAAGGACAATCCACTTCTAGACCTGCACTTTTTGATGAAACCAATTATGGGTATTGGAAAATGAGGATGCAAAATTTCTTAATCACCATAGATTACCGATTGTGGCTTATAGTTAAGAATGGAAAGAATGTTTCAACCACAGAAGATAAATATACACCAGAAGATATTTAAATAGTAGAACATGATGCTAAGGTAAAAAAATATCTCTACTGTAAATTCCCATAGTATGGCTTAACCCAAGAAGGGTGGTGTGAATTGGGTATATAAAAATTCATTGCTTAATCCCTATTGAAATATTTTTCTCTTTCTATGATTGTGTGTGGTGCATTGTAAGATAAATAATGAAAACAGTAAAGTGCATGAAAGATAAAACAAGCAAGCAAACACATACCCACACAAACAACATAATTTTTATAGTGGTTCAGGAACCTCGTCCCTATATCTACTCTTCCAAGGGCATACACTCATTGTACCTTGGGTTCCACTATATTCCATATAATGAAAATAAAAAAGTGTTCCCAACACTCTTCTGGATTCCATCTCTAGGGGGTGTAAATAGTGTTCCCAATACTTTTCTGAATTTTAGCTCTAGGGGGAATAAATGTAGTACTCCTAACACTCTTCTGGTTTTCACAAACTCACTAATTTTGAAGATCATTAGCTAATTTGTTAGTTTTTCAGAGCTCACCAACAACTCTCTGGTTTCTAGATTACCAGAAAACTTATACACTTTTATATAGTATTTCTCTTAAGCATAAGAAAAGATTTGATCTCTTTTATAACTCTAGGTAATACAAAGTGTTGGTCTCATGTAGATGAATAGCTTAAAAGGGGAGGGGTGAATTGAGCAAATAAAAATTATGGCCAAATAAAACTTGATAAGCTAAGAGGAAGAAGTGATGTAGTATATATGTAATTCTATGTTTGATTGTATGACTGCTTCACTTTCTAAGTTCAACTTCTCTTGGTTATTCCTATGTCAAATAGATTATAGTGTGTATGTGTGATAATGTAAGTGATAACATTATGCTTGATGAAGTAATGAAGGATATAAAACAATTGCTCAAGCAACTAATGAAAATAGTGAAGTGCATGAAAGATAGAACAAGCAAGCAAACAGTCAACACGATTTTTATAGTGGTTTATGAACCCTATCCCTACATTTACTTTTTCAAGAGCACCAACTCATTGTGCCTTGGGTTCACTATATCCCATATAATGGAAGTACACTAGTATTCTCAATACTCTTCTAGATTCCAGCTCTAGGGTACGCGAACAAGTATTCCTTGATACTCTTCGAGATTCCAGCTCTAGGTATATGATTATGATAGAACATTTAGGCTCATTGTCTATTAGTGAAATGAAGATTGATTATCTAGGAGGAAGCATAGTCTGATTGAGAGAGGTGATACTCATTTGAGCTTTGTTCTTATTTTTCTCTCAGCTTCCTCAACGTTCTTCATTGACATTGCACTATCTTTATATTGCTTTAAAAAACTTCTGCCCATTGGAGGTAGTTGGCTTTCTATTGATGTTGAAGACTGTTCTGATTTCTCCTGTTGAAAAGCTATCTTCTTGAGAAATTTACTTAAAGTTGGAAAGCCTGCAGCATCATTTTTTGAAGAAGGTGCCTTTCTAGTTTTAGTAAAAGCTGGATGAAGACTTTTCTTATTGACTAACTTATTCACTAGTTTGGAAAGATGCTCATTAAGCTTGAAGGGACGCAGCCTCTGAGTATTGCAAACTTTAATAGAGTGTATAAACTTCTTTTCTTTAAATTTCATTCCACCTTCAACTAATTTTGAATTGTCCAGTCTGCTTTATAAAATTTACTTCAAATGAGATTATGACTGGAGAGTATAGTCAGCAATGTCTGACACAAATGGCTTCTACTCTTCATAATATGCTATGTTTCACCTGAGAACTTTATCATATCATGTTTTGAATTTGTTTCTTCTAAGAAATAGACAAATTAACTCTAAGTAGATCCACATAATAGACCACTTTGTTGTTATCAAAGACTGTTATAGTAATTTACTTTATCTTCTGGTTTGTCTGTTATAAGTTACAGCTAATCGTAGAGGCACAAACAAAGTTTCTCTTCTTCATTGTTCATCAGAAGATGTTCTCTTGATAGATGAAGCTTCCTTCATTAACTAAGGTGACTTTGTCTATTATTTTGTTTGTTATAAGTGGCAGATGATCTTTGTGGCCTGCACCAATCATCTTCATAGCAGATGAAGTATCCTTCACTAAATGAAGTCTTCTTCTTATTAGCTGAAGTGCCTTTGTATGTTGTAATTAGTAGACGATTCTTCTTGACAGACAGAGCTTCTTCTCTGATATACAAAATGTACGTTGTCTATTATTTATTTGTTGAGATCAGCAGATAAAATTACAGCCCATAGACAAAGTCTTCTAAATAGTTCGTTTGTTGATTTGTCTATTGTAAGTAATAGACAAAGTTATGGTGAGTGGACAAATTCTCCTTCTAGTTGCTCATAAGATAGTTATTTATTAAGTAACAGATGACTCATTGAGGCATGGACGACTTGCTTCTTTAAAAGTTATCTGATGGATTTCTCCATTGCTAGTGGTAGACAACTCTTATGGGTGAAGAGTAGATAAAGTTTTCCTCTTTAGTTGTTGTGCCACTTCTTCTTCATCTTCTATATTTTCATAGATTGCAAATAGGTTCCTTAGCCTCTTCAATTTTTAGATAAGCTTTATATGATAGAAAAATGCTTAAGTAATTTTATCTCCATTTTTGGCTTCTTCATTTATCTGATTTCTACTTCATTTTGTCTCATCTTTTGCCAACTGAATTCATCTTTGAGTTATGGACAAGTGTTAATTATAATCAATTTTTCTATCTTGTCTATGGAATAATTTATCTGAATCTTCTTGAGGCAGATGCTATCTGATATTGACTTTATCCGTAAACAATTTGCTTGATCACTCATTGAGGCTTGAGCTCCATGACTATAGATTTACTTGATGACTTCTTTTCAAAGTTTCATTATTTTTTCTAATCATTCTTGTCTTCTTTTGGTTAGTAGATTGTACTTGCTGATGCATTCAGTGTGTAAGCTGTCCACTATATTCAAATTACTTTCCTAATGTTTAAACCTATTTCTGTAATGCTTAGGAACATAATTGTTAGTATCACATATGTTCACTCATATGTTATTGCACATCATCAAAACTTGACTGATTGCCGCATGCACTATTTAGTTCAACACAAAGATTTTCCCATAATGTAAACTAATGGCCATAAGGATATGCAGTTTAAGCTCATAAAAGATAGATGACGGTCTAAGCTCTTGGTTATGGGTGGAAGGATTTGCTTAAGATTAAGTGTATCTAAAAAAGTATTCCTTCACCACCTTGTATCATTACACCTTGTCTCCTTAAATAGTTTCTTCATAGTTTTGACCATTGGAGAAGATGGTTTCCGTTAAATGCATAAATGAGAGCAATATTGAATGAATAAGATTGTTGAGATTTTCGCCGTTGAAGTCCACGCCTTTCTTATTAGTCTCAAGCTGTAGCATCGTTATTTTTTTATAGAGAGGAAAATAAGCTATTGATAAAATGTCTTTTCTCATTTCATTATTGCTTGAAATGGTAATTGAGATGTGCCTGCATACTGATATAGATGCAAATACCATTTAGATGCAAGTCACATGAATCAATTTTTCTCTAACAAATCATGACCTCTCTCTGTCTGCATTTGTCTGTCATAAGTTGCTAATGAATTCTTCATTAGTTTGTATATCAGTCAATCCTTCGTAAGAATGATTTGTTTGTTATAAGTAGTAGACAAACTGTAAATGGTGCAGATGAAGTTGAACTGATTGGTACACAAACTCTACTTTGTCTGTAACAATTCCTCCAGGAGGTTTGTTTGTCAATTAATACTTTGTGCTTGTGCTTTATCTATTGTAAATAGCAAACAAACTTCGAGTGGTGCAAACAAAGTCGAACTGATCGATAGACAAACTCTCACAAATAGACAAAGTGTGACATCCTTCTTTTGTTCCACATTTGTCTATTGGAGGTAACGGGTGAATTTTGCTTTATCTTGCTCGAATAGATGAAGCGTGGCATTCGTCTGATGTAAGCAATAGACAAAATCTACTCTATTTTGTCTTGGACAAATTACTCTACATTTCGCATATGGGTTTATTTGTAGTAAGTTGCAGAAGAACGTGCCTTTGTCTGTTGAGGTCTTTTTTGTCTAAGCATCTTCTTTGTATGTACAATTTTGTCTATGCTCACTATGCAACTTCTACTTCATCTTCCACTATGTCTATTGCTTTGTCTATAGTAATTAACAAATGAATTTGATCCGTAGATAAAGTAGAGTTCCTCATTTATTCTGCATTCTTTGAGCCTCAAAAGAAGTTTATTTTTGCAGCTTCTTTCTTTCTTTAATCTTGATTTATCTATCTTGGCTTAACTAAAGTTGCACTCCTTTATCTGTTTATCTTGCCTTTTTGCCCTTTAATGAATTCAGTCTTCTAATTTATTAGTCAGATAAAGTTTTCTTCACTTTATGCGTGATTGTCTGGGTGACATTTCCTTCTTTTTTTCTTTGCCTGAGTGTTTGATGGAGCTTATCGCCCTCTATGTTTGAAAAGATTTTAGCATGCAATTCCACAAAGGAAATTTAAGATAAACTAAAAGTTGCCCATGAAGGTACTAACCAGGTCAAGGAGACAAAAATTATTATACTTGTGCAGGAATAAGAAGCTTTCCACATGTATGATAATGAAATCATATCAAAAATATTCAAAAGATTCCAAAAGATCACCAACAAGTTGAAAGGTCTTGGACAAAAATATGTAGAACCCAAAATGGTAAAGAAGATTTTAAGGTCTTTACCAAGACAATGGATGAAAAAGGTCATAGCAATCCAAGAGGCTAGAGACCCGAATAAGATGAAAGTAGAAGAACTTATGGGTTCTCTAATGACCCATGAAGTCCTCATGAAGCAAAAAGCTTCAAAAGAACCCAAGGGAAAATGAAACATCACCTTAAGAGTTAAATTAGATGATGAATCCTAGAGTGAAGCTTTAATGAGTGGAGCTAAAAATGATGATGACATGACATTGTTAAGCAAAAGATTCAGAACCATGCTTATAAAGAAATTGAAAGCAATTCCAAAAATTTTAGAAACAATGACAAAAGAAAAGATGTCCTCACCTGCTATAACTGTGGCAAACCTGGCAACTTGAGATACGACTGCAAAAAGCCTAACAAGAAGCAAGGGGAGCAACAACATAAAAGATATAACAATTACAATGATAATAGAAATAGCAACAGCAATAACTAGAACTTCAAGAACGAGAAGAAGGAGCTTGCAGCATGGTGGATGCCTAAAAACATGCTACATGAAAGTGCCAATGATAGTCAGGATAAACACGAAGTAAAATTAAGCAAATTGTCACCAACAAAAGGAGAAAATGAAGACTACTACACTAGAATCAACTTCATGGCCATCCATGAAGATGAAGTAATTTTTGAATATGAATCTCTTACTTTTATAAAAAAATTAGAATGTCTATATGTTGATTTCAAGGCTTTGGGTACCAAAAATAAGGAGACTAAAAAGGAGCTGTTTAAAATGACCAATGAATGCTTTAAATTGAAAGATAAAAATAATTTGCTCAAGAGTAAATTACCTACCATCAATGAACTTCAGCAAGTCAAGGTAGAGAACAACGCCCTGAGAAAGACCTTAGCTCCACCTTGTTTAGAATGAAACCAAAGAATAAGGTAGTCAACAACATAAGAAACAAAATTGTAGTTTGGATTCCTAAATAATTATAGATGCAGTAAATGCTATTCAGTCTCCAAACATTAGAGTAGTGGTATCCAAGAAGCAATGGGTACCAAAATTTGTTGCCATTAATTCCCTTGGAGCTATTTACAAATGGGTACCAAAAATTAAAGCCTAACCTTGTAATTGCAGGTGTATCTAAGAGCCACAAGAAGTAGAATATGGTACATTGATAGTGGCTACTCAAGGCACATGAAAATTAAGGAGTTGTTCACTAAGTTGAAAGAGAAAAATGATGGAATAGTAATCTTTGGAGATAATGGAAATGTAGAGTGGTTTGAATTTGTAAGATTGGCCAACCACAATCTACTGTTATTTCTAATATTTTATTAGTTGAGGGATTAAGGTATAATCTTTTAAGTATTAGCTAGTTTTGTGATAGTAGATACAAGGTTATGTTTGAATATCATATTTGTTCAATCCTAGATCAACATGACTCAATTGTAGTTCTAGGCAAAAAGCATGAAAATGCATATATTCTAGACTTATTTTATATCTAAGTTGTGTCTTGTTAGTCATGATGAGTCTTTACTATGGTATAGAAGATTAGGACATGCCAACAAAAACATGATAGAAAGACTATGTCGAAAATATCTTGTAGTTGGCTTACCTAAACTAAAATTTGATAAAGGAAAATTGTGTGATGCTTGCATGAGAAGAAAGTAAGCAAAAGAGTCTTTCAAATCAAACAAAGAGATACACATAACTAAGCCACTTTAATTGCTACATATGGACTTAGTGGGACCAATAAGAACTAGGCGTTTTGGAAGAAAATATTACACATATGTCATTGTTGATGACTATAATAGATACACTTGGGTAATGTTTCTTGCATCCAAAGATGAGACCTTTTCATTCTTTGAGATATTTTTCAATCATGTAAAGAATGAACAAAGTTCTCATATAATTGCCATTAGGAATAATTATGGTAGAGAATTTAAAAACTATAAGTTTACCACCTACTGTGAAAATGATGGGATGTTTCAAACTTTCTCTGAACCAAGAACACCCTAGCAGAATGGAGTAGCTGAGAGGAAGAATCCAACATTGTAAGATATGGCAAAGACCATGTTGAGTGAATATAATCTATCATAATATTTTTAGGCTAAAGCTATGAATATCGCCTATTTTATTATTAATAGAATTCATACTAGGCCAATACTCAATAAACTCTATTTGAGTTGTATTATGGTAAGAAGCCTAACATATTATTTTTTTCATACTTTTGGATGCAAATGTTTCATTCTTAATAATGAAAAGGAAACCTTGGAAAATTTGATACCAAATCTAATGAAGGGATATTCCTTGGATATTTCATTGTTAGCAAAGCATTTCGAGTCTACAACTTGAATAGTAGATATGTAGAAGAGTCTATTCATGTTAAATTTGATGAATTTGATAACTATTTGAAAAGAACAAGTAATTTTGATGATGAAGCAGATAGACTCATAGCAGACATAAAGAGAATGAATATGCAAAATCAAGATAAATATGCTCTACAGACAGAAACAGTGAAGGATGTAGCAGATAGACAGTTTAAATCATCCACAAATGAGGTAAATGAGGGAGGTAATTCTTCTCTTCCTAGATATTGGAGATTCATGCATGCTCATCCTAGATCATCTTATCACCAAGTACGTAGTAACTTTGCTTTCATCTCTCAAATAGAGAAAACATGTATAAACCATGCGTTAGAAGATGAAAATTGGATTTTAGCTATGTAAGAAGAATTGGACCAATTTAAAAGAAATGAAGTGTGGAGCTTAGTTCCAAGACTTGACCATTAAGTTTTTATAGGAAGCAGATGGGTCTTTAGGAACAAACTTGATGAATCTGGTTCAGTAGTGAGGAACAAGGCAAGGTTAGTAGTAAAGGGGTGTTATCAAGAAGAAGTAATAGATTTTGAGGCAAGGTTAGTAGTAAAGGGGTGCTATCAAGAAGAAGTAATAGATTTTGAGGCAAGGTTAGTAGTAAAGGGGTGTTGTCAAGAAGAAGTAATAGATTTTGAGGAGTTATATGCCCCTGTTGCTAGGATGAAGCCATTAGAATACTGTTGACATTTACATTTTTTATGAATTTTAAACTAGATGGGTGTCAAATCTGCATTTTTAAATGATCTCATTAATGAAGAAGTTTATGTCGAATAACTCCCTGGATTTGAAGATTCTCATGATCCTAACCATGTCTTTAAACTCTAAAAAGCCCTCTATGGATTAAAGCAGGCTCCTAGAGCATGATATGAGAGGCTAAACAAATTTTTGATTGAGAAAGGTTATTCAAGAGGTAAAGTAGATACCACACTCTTCATTAAACACTCTATGAACAATATTCTCATTGTGCAAATCTATAGTGATGATATAGTATTTGGAAATACTAATGAAAATCTTTGTCAAGAGTTTTCTAAGTTGATGCAGCGAGAATTTGAAATGAGTTTGATGGAAGAATTAAACTTCTTTCTGGGACTGCAAGTGAAGCAAATGAAAGAGTAAATTTTCATCTACCAAGCAAAATATACAAAGGAACTACTAAAGAAGGTCAATCTTAAAGATTGAAGAAAATATGGAATGACAATGAACACTTCCATCAAATTAGACAAGGATGAAAAAGGTAAATCTATTTGCCAAAAGCTTTGTAGAAGCATGATAAGATCTCTATTGTATCTTACTGCTAGTAGGCTAAATATTATATTTAGTATTTGTATATATGCTAGATTTCAATTAGATTCTAGAGATTCAAATCTTACTACTGTCAAAAGAATCTTTAGATACCTCTTGGACACTCCAAACCTTGGTTTATGGTATATAAAAGTTTTAGATTTTGAGTTAGTTGGGTACTCTGATGCTAATTTTGTTAGTTATAAAGTAGATAGGAAGAGTACCTTAAGGACTTGTTAGTTTTTTAGAAGCATGATCATCTTATAATTCTCCAGGAAGTAGACATCTATTGCACTCTCAACTATCAAGGTTGAATATATTGTAGTTGGGAGTTGTTGTGCTTAGATTCTCTTGATGAAATAATAGTTGCATGACAATGGTTTGAAATTTAGTGATACACCCATTATATGTGATAATACTAGTGCTATAAATCTGATCAAGAATCTAGTTAACTTTAGATCTAAGTATATCAAAATCAGACATTATTTCATTAGACATCATTTTCAAAATCATAATGTTTGCTTAGAGTATATACTAATTGAAAATTAGTTAGCAGACATTTTCACCAAACCACTCCCAGAGAAGAGATTTTGCATGATTAGGATGGAGTTAGGTGTGATTGATCCACATGCATAATACTTACATCTTGATCATCACATTTTGGTTGCAAATACTTGATTTGAATGCTTTTTTTTCTATTAAATGCTTGAAATGCTATATGTTTATATGTTTTAAATATAGTGTGCAACTTAGAATATTTCAGACATAGTTTTTAAGACACACTTTCGGACATTATAAAATTTCACTTCATGACATCTAGAATTCATCCGAAATCCCATTTTGAACATAATTCTTATAATCTAAAGTTATAACTTCAGATTGAATCAAATCCATTCTACCTAAAATTCCAAATCCTATTGTTTATCATTCAAACCCTCTCATCTTGCACCTAAACCTTCATTTCCAAGGCAAGACCTCATTTTTCTGCTGAAATTAAACATTCTTCATTGGAATGCTCATCTCTTAACCATTTTTAGCAAACATTCCTTCCATATCACCTCGAGCATATGCTAGAACCTCTTAAAAATCCCCTAGAGACTATCATACCATTCATAGTCACGTCTATTTAATTCATTCCTATCCATTTGCCATTGTGGCAAGAGTAGAAGAGATAGAAAAGCAAGTCAGTGAGATGCACAATCAAAAAGCAATGGAAGAAAATGTGCAGAGGTGAATTCATCAAAGAGAAACAGAATAGACATAGAAAGTCTTGAGATGTTTCGGACTAAAGATTCTACTTAACTTGATAAAGCTCGTACTATTTCTGATGAAAAGGATAAGAGGATTCAATGGATATCTACAAAAAATATTAGGTTCTTTGGAGTTATTGAAGATCATCTTTATGCAAGTCCAAAGGCCTTACTTTCAATGTAACCATCCTTGGAGGCCAATGTAGAAGAGGGAGTAGTAGTAACCTTAGAAACCCTCTCCCTTATCCAAAACTTTGACCCTTCTCCAATGTGACCTTCTCAAAAGTAATGGACGCATATTGATGCATGATTCTAAACTTTTTTTTGAAAGATCATAATCGATCTCCACCTCAATCTTTCTACCTCCTCTATTTCTTCCATCCATCCCATCCCTACTGCACTTTTTCATAATTTGATTGTAACTCTGTTTGTACTAGAATGCAATGAAATATATTTCTATGTTAATTATAAGTATTTTATTTTAATGTGTACTTTGTGTTGTGTTTGTTTTCTTTCCCTTGTACCTTTTCGATAATGAAAAAAGGGGAAGAAGTTCTATGTTTAATGAAATATATTTAAATAAAAAGGCGTGAAATTGTATGTTTAATAAGACATGTTAGAATCTATTGCTCTCATTCAGGGAAAGATTAGAAAAACTTGTTAGAGATGCACTCTGTCAGGGGGAACCTACGTATGTCATGATATGATTGAAATATATTTGTCCTGTTCCCATATGCTTTATTCATTTTATTTTCGTTTTGAGACATATTTCACTCAAATGTTTTGCTATCATAAAAAAAGGGGAGATTGTTGAACTAAACCTTCTTTACTTAGAATGATTTTGATGATGAATATGTCTAACCAACCAAGTTTTGATAATGAACAAAAGCACATGAGTGAATGGTTAAGCTACTGGCTATTATTTCCAAGCATGTAATAAACATATATAAATCAATAAAATAACTCAGTAAAGTGGATAACACACACAAGAAAATTAGGGATAAGATTCATCACTTATTAAAGGAAGAAAACATAAAAGGTCAAAGAGTATGATGGCAAGCATCATATATAAGCTTCAAAGTTACTTCAGACATAGTCTAAAATGTTGTCAAAGCTAACTAGACTGATGCTCAAGTTTGGACACAAACAAGTTTCCAAATATGCCTCAAACAAATACCATCTAGTTTCAAACACTACTAGATCAATTTGGACCTGAGGAACCAAGTTCGAACATAAATACAACTTCAAAAGGAAAGAAATAGAGTTTAGACAAAGTGAAGTAGAATTCTTGACCCAAGCAAAGATTGGACGGAAGCAGAACCAAGTTCAGACACAAAAAGTATGAAGTCAAGATACTGGAAGCTCAATATGATTTTGGACAAAACAAACTTATTCGAAATTAGTTTGCATCATGGCTCTCAGTTAACTTAGACACTGACAACTCATCTTTGGACGAAGTTAGAACTCATTCGTGCAACTAAGACTATTCACGCCTCTTCTCACTCCAAAATTTAACTTCACACATAGTGAAACATTTTTAGACAAAGCCAGTCAATCATTCAGTCAGTCCTAACTCATTCATGCAACTAAGACTATTCATGCCTCTTCTCACTCTAAAATTTAACTTCACATATAGTGAAACATTTTCAAACAAAGCTAGTCAATCATTCAGTCAGTCCTAACTCATTCATGCGACTAAGACTATTCACGCCTCTTCTCACTCCAAAATTTAACTTCAGACATAGTGAAACATTTTCAGACAAAGCTAGTTAGTCATTAAGTCAGTCCTAACTCATTCGTGCAACTAAGACTATTCATGCCTCTTCTCACTCCAAAATTTAACTTCAGACATAGTGAAACATTGTTAGATAAAGCCAGTCAGTTTAGTCAGTCCTAACTCATTTGTACGACTAAGACTATTCACGCCTCTTTTCACTCTAAAATTTAACTTCAGACATAGTGGAACATTTTCAGACAAAGCCATTCAATCATTCAGTTAGTCCTAAGTTAGTCTTTCAGATAGAATGAAATGATGAATGGTCTCTTCAGTGTGATTCTTGGTCTAAGGCACTTTTTTTCTTCATCTTAAACTTACTTCTTACAGAGATGCTGCGAACTTGATTCAACGCGCAGAAAATCTTGATGATTTGCTCGCATTTAATGAATGTCATTTTTCTCTAATGAGCAGATTTTTAATTCCAATTTAAAAGCAGTAAAGAGAAGCTATTCAACGTACTTAGACAAGTAAGAAAGCCAAAGAAATTTTCTAAAAGAGCTTATAGAGCATTTACTCAGACATTAAAGTTTTTCTTCCAACTTTACTAGGCAAAATGCCAATTTGCATTCAAAGAACAATCTCTACAACAACTTAAGAGAGTTTGATATACTCTGTGTTTATTGCAATTCATTTATTTTTATTGCACTTTAAATTTTGTACAAATTAGCCTATTGTTGGGCCATGGAAAATCAAAGGGAGCCATCTAGCTGTAGCCGAGCAGCTGTCCGACCGATTGATGACACC
>JAYJMB010002386.1:0-15364 GCA_036873735.1 Pouteria campechiana
TTTGAAGAACTAAGGAAATTAAATGTGCAGGTTGGAATGAGTAGCCTAGATGTGTCAGTTAAGCATCCAGCCTACCTTGATAGATGAGATTCAAGCAGCTCAAGAAGAAACAATATATGAAGAACTTCAGAAATTGAAATTGCGTATGCAATAAAATGATCTACTAGATTTCTCTATTAGTGCATAGATACAGAAATAGATTAGCACTTCTTAAAGAATCGGCCGTGATATAGAAAGTGCTAGACGAAGCACATTATTCTCTATATACTATTCATCCTGGCAGAAATAAGATATATTATGATTTGAAATCTCAACACTGGTGGAAAGGTATAAAGAATGACATTGCTAGATATGTGGCCAAATGTCTATTGTGCCAGAGGTTGAAAGTAGAGCACCAAAGACTAGGTGGACTATTATAGTCTATTGAAATTCCTGAATGAAAATGGACAGATGTAACAATGATTTCATTATTGGCCTATCGAAGATGACTATTGGATTTGACAGTGTATGGGTCATTGTAGATAGACTGACTAAGTCTGCTCATTTTATACCCATCAAGATTATATTTACTATTGAAAAATATGCATGGATCTACTAAAAAGAAATTTTACAGCTACATAGTGTACCTAAAGTCATCATCTCAGATAGAGGATCAGTATTCACTTCTAAATTTTGTAAAGTATTGCATAAAGCTCTGGGTACATGATTAGATTTCAATAGTACGTATCATCCCCAGATAAATGGGCAAACAAAGCGGGTAAATCAGCAACTAGAAGACATGCTTAGGGCATGTGTTCTAGAATGGGGCAAAACTTGGAGTAAGTATTTGTTATTAATTGAATTTGCATACAATAATAGTTATCATTCTAGTATTTAGATGGCTCTGTTTGAAGCACTATATGTTCGTAAATGCACATCCCCATTATATTGGTTAGAAATTAGAGAAGCCACCCTAATAGGACCATAATTGATTGCAGACACTATGGAAAAAGTGACTCAGATTAAAGAAAAGATTCATATCGCTCAGTCACACCAGAAGGACTATGTAGATGTAAGGAGATATGACTTAGGATTTCAGGTAGGAGATAAAGTCTTTTTGAAGATATCTCGGATGAAGGGTGTGGTATGGTTTGGCACCAAAGGCAAGCTTAGCTTGAGATATATTAGTCCCTATGAAATCTTGGATTGGATTGGCAAAGCGGCATATCGTATTGCATTGCCACCACTATTGAGTGGAATTCATGATGTTTTCTATGTGTCTTCATTAAGAAAATATGAACCAAATTCATCGCATGTGTTAGCACTAGAAGAAGTCCAACTTAGAGAAAATCTCCAGTATGTGGAACAGCCAATTTGAATATTGGTTAGCAAAGAGAAACAATTGATGAATAAGACTATTCATTTGGTCAAAGTACAGTGGGGACATCATATGGAAGATGAAAATGAATAATGAAAATGAAGTAACCCTACTTATTTATCTAAGTTTCGAGGATGAACTTTTTGTAAGGGGGGTAAAATGTGACACCTTGACATTTTAGGTACGTGTGAATTTTATTTTTACTAATTGGAATGTACCCAACCTTCGCAAATGGTCCTCAAAATTTCAAGCTAGGGTTGTCTAGTAGTTTCAATCCCTTTGGTAACATGGGAATAACGCACAGTACATGGCTTGTCATCTTAGTACCATATAACTTATCTCCCTGAAAGTGTACAAAGGAGCAATTCAGTATAATAACCCTACTTATCCCAGGTCATAAGGCTCCTAATTTAGTTATTGATATTTACATACAACCACTAATTAATGAATTGTTAACACTATGGGGTGAGGGAGCTCAAACCTATGATGCTTCTTCTAAACAACACTTTGTGATGAAGGCTGCAGTACTTTGGACTATCAATGATTTCCCTGCATGTCCTTATTGTAAATCTCTTCGGGTGGCCAACCAACAGTTATCTTGCATGTCCTTGTTGTAATAAAGCCACTAGTTTAGAAAGATACACATCAAAAATATGCTTCATGAGACATCATTGGTTCCTATTTCTCAATCATATCTAGCGAAGGAATAAAAAAGATTTTAATGGTCAAACAGAACACCGACATACCCCTATAGATTTTTCAGAGACAAAGCAACTATAATAACTACAACTGTTGCTAAATAAAGTAGCTAGAAAGCACTCATCCACATTGAGGAAAAAGAAAAGTTGCAAGGAAGAGTTAAATTGGACTAAGAAGAGTATCTTCTGGGAACTCCTATATTGGTCCAGTCTTCTCATCTGACATAATCTTGATGTAATGCATCTATCCAAGAATATTTGTGATAACATTTTGAGAACCTTGCTCAACATTAATAAGAAATTGAATGATACACATAATGTGTGTCGAGATTTGAAGAAATTGGGTAGTAGAAAAGAATTACGCCTTTGTAAAGAAGGTGAGCACTATGTGAAACTTGTTTCATGTTATACATTACCATCGACTTCTCAAAAGCGTTTCTATGAATTTTTAAGAGATTTAAAGTATCCAGATGAATATGCTACTAACTTATCTAGATGTGTGAATGTTAATGAGGGCACTATGCATGGCCTCAAGAAATATGACAAATACATCATGTCTTTGCGATCGGCATGCAAGGATTCCTTCCAAATGACATTTGTAATATTTTTTTGAGTTTGGTAACTTCTTCAAACAACTATGCTCAAAGATCTTAAGAGAAAGTATTTTAATGCAACTCTTTAATAACATTGGCATTATTTTATACAAATTGAAAAGAATTTTTCCATCAGCATTCTTTGTTGTGATGGTCCACTTGTGTATTCATCTTCCAAGAAAAGTGATACTTACAGGACCCGTTAAGCGAATGTGCATAATAGAGTTCATACTGAAGGTTCCATTATAGAGACTTATAAAGTTAATGAATGTATTAAGTTTACATCAATATATCTTGAAGACATGAAAACTAAATTTAATTAGCTCAAGTGAAATGTGGACTACCAATTATAATTTTAATCATTTCTGAGTATTCCTAACATATTATAGTCCATTTCATAAATCAACCAATTATATCATCAAAATTCAAATCAAATCCTAAGAACATATGGTCCTCTTATGGAACAATTAACAACATATTCAGAATATATTATGGATGGAGTTAGATTTTGCATAATGGAACATGACAAGTATCACAAAATCCAAAATAGTGGTATCATTATGCTGGGAGATCCTTCTAGTGAAGAAATAGATTATTATGATCATTTGCAGCATATTATTGAATTACCATATATTATTAGGTACAAAGACATATTATTTCAGTTGAATGGTTTGACACTAGTGGAAAATCAGGAATCAAGGTAGAGCTTCATTGCACAAGTATTAATGTGAGTTATTTTTAGTATCAAGATGACCCATTTGTTCTTGCATCCTAAGCTAAACAAGTATTTCACTTGAATAACACAAAGTTGGGACCATAGTAGCAAGTGGTTCAATGTTACATCCATTGACATCTTTAGAATATTCCATAACGCGATATCACCTAGTCAACCATAAGTGAGAGCATCCTAATTGAAGAGTACACAGATTAGAATAAAGAGACATTTATGAATGATCTTGTTGGAGTTTTAGGTGAACTTGAGATATCCCATTTAAATAAAGAGCCACACCCTGATGAACTGAATGAGACTATTATCTGTATCTCATGAGAGGATGGGAATATTGATCCCCTAGAAGATGTTGTTGTAAACTTAGTTGAAATGAATTCTGAACATGAAGATCCAGACTCAGATACCAATGCTAAACTTTGCACTTATCATAAGTCATACACACCCTTTCTTACATATGGTTGGATACATGATTCAAAGACTTTTACCCTCATAGTGTACACTAGTTTAATCTCTTAGGATTGGGGTAAAATTTGTTTATAAAATTTACAAAAAAATGTCACTCTTTACTAGTTTGGGGTGGGTAGGCGGTATGGTGAATTACCTATGATTAGAACTTAGGCATTTCTCCCAAACCTACCTATCTGTGTGTTGGCAAGCAATACCACAGGTGCCTGTCATATCGCCTGCACTCCAGGCACTATGAGTGTAGATGTCCAAGGAATTCAATTTTTCCTAGATCACTTTAGGTGGTTATTGTGGGCTCACACCCCTTAAGCCTACAGTTTTGACTTACCAAAACTGTCATTTATCCACTTTGCGAGGCTTGAAATTTTGGATATAAATCTTCTTACATATGAAATGATAACTCTTTTCGGCATTTGTGTTCATTTTTGCAAATATATCTTACTTACGTTCTAAGGTCCAATTTTTAGTTCCATTAGACATCATGATAATTACAATATGAATTGTTCTTCAAGGTAGAAAGCATTAATGATTCCAAGCATATCTGTCCATTGATAGTTCTAACAAATATCATTCATTTATTTTGTATATAGATGACAATGGTGCCTAGGCGAGGTAGAGGACGGGGTCGTTTTACATGGCCTACCCATCTCACACGTGATTTGGAGAATACACAAGATAATACCTTCACCACATGCCCCACAACCATTGGTTGCTCCAAGCTCTCCTTTAAGAGGACAAGGTCACTTAACTTCTTCTACCCAAGAACAAAATGTGGACACCAATGCTAGTGGAGTAGGCTTCATAGTAGACATAAGAGTTTGCACGACCACAAGTCCCCTTAATTACCAATGGCCACAAGTCTATGCCCTATTGCTAGTGGATCTAAAACTCAAGACTTTATTTCATCATCAGGGATAAGGGCAAGCATAACTAGTATGCCATTAAATGAAAAGTAATTCAATTTTGACTTAAACACATATCTTTGTAAACATTTAGTAAATGGAAATATTGTGAACTAACACTTAACTAATGATTCTCACCATAAACCTAGAGAAGAGGATGGGGTCCATCCAAGAACACCTTCATCAACGACATGATGAAAAGTAACATTATAACGTCTATTGAAATCAACCCTAATACCGATAAGCCAACTACTGAATAGAGTCAAAAGCATTTACTAAGGACCATCAGCTATATTGTGAGGGCATTAGCACCTATGGTAGACAAGAAGAAATGGTCAGACATAACCAATTTAGAAAAATAGCCTTTGATTACTGAATTGAAAGTATAAAAGACTATAGTCTTCATTTTAGCACTCCTATTATATAATTTTATGACTGTATTACTATATGACAGTGTACAAATAGAGGGAGAAAGAGAGAAGCAGAGGATGGAAAGAGCTACAAAAATCTCACCTCAAGCCTCAAGAGGTTCAAAAAATCAAGAATGGATATGCTTTTGTCACCACGAAATTGATTCAACTGCACAAATCCAACATAATCATGAAATAGGGATTGGGGAAGGGCAGCACTAGTGCAGGAAGTACTAGGCACGTCTGCAACAATGGGAAATGAAGAGGAAAAAAGGGGTTCACAACAAACCATCCTAATTCCTACCCCTAACTTGGAACAACCCCACTCTAATTTGGGTTGAGTTAAATCCAAATACCCAGCCCCAAAATTCAATTGTTACCTACAAAAATACCCAAAATGCAATCTTGTCCAACCAAAAACTTTCAGTTTGACAATTAACAAAATGAAATAAACTTTTAATATTTTTGGTTACAAGGTTTAATAATTTTTTTGATAATTCTAAAGTGAACATCACCAAGAACAAATTGTATTATAGTTTAAAATTTAAAATTTGTTAGCTTTTAACCCATTACTTCTTAAAATATAATTTAGATTTTTATATTCAAAATTGTCCAAATTTGATGGACCACATAAATAAATCATGATAAAAACATTTCAACAAGATAAATTATTTCACAATGATAAATATTCTTTTGACATCATATAGATAATTCAAATCATTAAATGGATATATTTTAACTAAATCCTTTATAAATTTTATTTTATATAATTAATTTAAATAAAATTAAATATTTTAACTATATTTTCTACTTCTTAAGTGAATAAAGACTTACAATTACTAGTTTCTTATATGGGCCATGTAAGGATTAAATTATTTTAAAATATTAATTATTTAATAATTATTAAAATTTGTCTAAATAGTATATTCATACAACCTTTTTAAAAATAAAAGATACAAAATACATCCATATAAAATCTATAGATAATCTTGATTATATATTTGATATAACATTATTTTTAATATTTTACATTTTACAAGAATAATTAAACTATTTATTTGATAAATCTAAATAATTACATTAAATTAAATAACTTAGCATGTTGTAGTCTTTAAATAAGTTGAATCTTAAGAAAATAGTCACTAAGGGGCTTTATTCACCTAAGAAGTGGAACCATCTAATAAATATTATTATTTTTTAAATTATTATATATAAAAGTAATCTTTTTAAAAAAGTATTACATTTGCTACAAGAATAAGTAGGTCCATTTCTCTTGATATCTTGTTCCCCATATCATGAATATTTAATCATGATAAGGTTTAATAAGTTGGGTTGCGTATCTTAAGTCCTAACTTGGCACTATTCAAATAATAATTGAGGTAAACGGTCAAGTTTTGATGATGAATAAAAATATATGAGTGAATAGTTAAGGTACTAACTATTATTTCCAAGTATGTAGTAATAAATAACATATCAAGGAAACAACTCAAGTCTAGTAGATAAGGCAAATGTAAATGCCCAATAATAGCACCGAGATGATGAAAAGATTTCTGAAGCTACAAAATACATTTGAAGTTATGGTGTCCAAGCCCTTCAAAATATCCTCCAAAGATACTACAGGCGAAACTTCAATTGTTGTAGAAGTCTTCCTTAGAAAAAGTCAATCTAAGATGAAGACCTGCTTTAGCCAAACATGGACAACATCTTGTTCCGACAGAGACCAAAGGATGAAGTTGCGTTTCATAGTTCTAATCAAAAGTTGTTCGTCTACAATCTGAAGATTTTCAAAAATTAAGAGAAACTTCATCATAAGCGTAAATGGAGACATCTTGAACAAATGCAAAAGAAAAAGATTTACTTTGGACAACATAGAATGAAGGAATTTCACTTGACGAAGAAAAGCAGAGCAAAGTTTGTTTGAAACTAATTTCAGACAAAGTAACAATTCAATTAATTTGTCCGAATCTTACATCGGATGAATGAAATGCACTATGCTCGGACAAAGACAATGTTTTCTATTCTACTTAGAGAAAAATTGTTTGAAACTAACTTGAGACAAGCTAAAGAACTTTGGACAAATACTGCTTGAATAAGACAACTGGACAAATCTTCACATGAGTAGAGAACATTAACTTCAGAAAAAGTGAATTAACCAAAATTAGAAAGAAATTCAAACAAAGCATTCTCCTTTCTGTCAGCAATTCTATTCTCAGAGGTTGTGTGCCTTTTACTACACCTCCCTTCTTTCTTCAAAAGGAATGAATTTAAAAGACCTTCTCTATGGCGCTACAAACTTTCCAACTGATACAATATAATTAAAAGACAACTTTTCTCAATGGAAGATAATTAGAATAGTCTTCTTTATTTAATGAAAGTCATCTATCAACAATAATTGAAATACAAGATGATATAAAGGTGGTATAAGAACAAAGAAGAAGGCAAGAAAGAGAAGAACAAGGTAGAAAAAGAAAAAAGAGAATTAATGAGCATCTACTCTCAAGAAAAGTTCTCTTAATTTATGATATTCAATCTCCACTATGCTTTTAATAGAAAATCGTATGCCCAAGATCACATCATCATCCTATCTCTGGAGTTTTGATATCCTTTTCTCTTCACCGAATATCTATTCCATCTGTATTATATTAGTGTACAAATCAGCCTAGCAAAGAGACAACTTATCGCATAATTACCTTGTAGCTTATCTGTTTTAGCAAGTAGAGAGACTTGCTGTGTACAAATTTGCTGGTAATGTTGGAAACTAGTGATTGGTGGTGAGTTCAAGAAAACCATTATTGTAAAAGTTTGCTAGTGATCTTAGAAACCAATGAGTTGACAATGAGCTCATGAAAACCATTATTGTATAAGTTTACTAGTGATCTTGGAAATGAGTGAGTTTCTTGTGAGCTCAGAAAACTAATGAATGATTTCTTGGTGAGCTCATGAAAAAGGAACCTGTGTTAGTGCAACCTGAGTGCAGCAAGGGAAGCTAACTCAGAAAGTGGAGTAGGTTCTGAATTGGGCCGAACTACTATAAAATCTCTAGTATCTTGTGATGCTTAATTTGACTTCCATTCCTTCCTTTAGCACATTAATTACATTTGGCCATAATTTTTAATTACTCAATTCACGCCTCCCCTCTTTAGTTGTATATCTTAGGGGACCAACAAGTTGTATTAGAGTAAGATTCACTAGTTAATCTGGATTATTAGAACTTAACTAGTGAGGAAATCCATATGGCCAATTTGTTCTACAACACTCCTACTGAGAGACAATCTCTTTCCAAACTACCATACTTTGATGGCACCTATTATGGTCCTTGGAAAGTCAAAATGCAAAATTTTATAATTGCCACAGATTATCGGTTGTGGCTAATTACCAAAAGTGGGATAGCAGTCCTTAATGATGAAGAAAAATACACCTAGGGGGATATAAAAAGTATAGAAAGTGATGCTAAGGCCAAAAATTTCTTATACTATGGTTTGTCTCTGACTGAATTTGATAGAATATCCACATATAGCTCTGCTAAAGATATATGAGACAAATTACAAATCATTTACGATAAGACCGATAAGCTCCAATGTAATAAAGAAATTGATTTTGTGTAAGAATAAAAAATATTGAAAGAATCAATTTATGAAAATTCAATGGGAAGTACTCTGAGTCCCATGGTTATTCACGACAATAAGGAACTCTTTGATTTTGAAATTCCAGATTTTTAAGAAACTCTAAAAGATCTTTATGATGATTTCAAGGTCTTAAAAGTCAAATATAAGGAGATGAAAAAGGAGCTATATGGACTGACTAATGAACACTCCAGATTAGAAGAAGAAAATGCTAAGCTCAAGAAAAAGTTATGCATCATTAATGAACTTGAGCTAGTCACGGATGAGAATAATACTCTAAGAAAAACCTTGACTCCCACCTTATTAGAAGTGAAACAAAAAAGAAAAGATGAAGAACATCAACGGAGATAAAACAACCATCCTAAAAGAAAACAAAAACACAAAAAGGATCTAATTTGGGTCCTTAAAAAAGTTGCTGATATAGTAAATGCTATACAATCTCCAAATATCAACCCAGTGGCATGAAAGAAATTATGGGTACTAAAGTATGCATCCATTAATCCACCTGGACCCATCTTCAAATGGGGACCAGTAAATAAAATATAATTCTATCTATCTAGGTGTGCTAGAGAACTACAAGAGCAATACGTAATATACCAAAAGGTGGTTACTCGACATACAAAATAAGAAATAGAAAGCACAACATATTAGATTTTCATTAATAAATTATGCATTATTTTAGTCCATAAGAAATGCTCTCAATTGCATGTTATTATTACTTTATCTGTGCATATGGCTTAAATAATCTTATCTATTAGTAAAATGAAAAGAATGTGACCATTGAAATTCTTATTAACAACTTTAATAACAAAACCTCCTAATTTCAAAACTTAAGATAAGAATTAAGACACTTTGATAAGCCTTTGGACAAATCATATACCATCTAAACAAGAAGAAATCAAATGAACTTCGTCCAAAATTAGGCTTCAGACAAAATCACGATAACTCACTTTGTCCAAGGATCCCAAATTTGTCTGAAATCCTTGTGTTTCATTCAAAAACCCTAGCAATTAGTCTTGGACAAATTGCTCATTTCATCTATAGCAATAGAACTTCCATTCGAAAAAGGCGATTCAAATTGTTATTGTTCCCTTGCCTCTTTCTCTCAATGTCTAGACGCCATATTTTCATTCACTCAGTTCCTTTTTTTGTTATCTAGAACACCCAGGCCTATTCCATCAAAATCCCCATCATAACCCTAACCTCGACAGCTAGATTAGGAGGATTGGAGTGTAGCAAAAATGTTGTCAGGTCATGAATTAATCCAATCCGAAAGAACAAGAAATAGAGGATGTGTGCCCATCTTAGAAGAGAAGAATACAAAAGAACAGGCTTCTTGAGGTAACTTCCAAAATAATGAAAAGAGTTATTGTCAATTTATGAAAATGTATAATGGGAAGAAGGTGATAAAAGGAAGGGCAAGAGATTACAATACCTTTGAGAGCATGAAACTAGAAGTCTGTGATTGGATAAATTTTCAAGGTTAGAAAGAGATCATGAATTACAGAGACAAATGTAATGAAAGAATGGTAAAAATTCTTTTTTGTAATTATGATCTTGAATTGAGAAAGTCATGGGTTGGAGATAGAGAAATAAATCTCTCTTGAAAGCATCAAAGAGAGACTAAATCTTCCTGCAGTTGAAAGTCAAACATTCGAATGGCCCATGCCGAGAAAAGAGTTGTTTTCACAAGTGGTAGGTATGGTTATTGATGGTAAAGTAAATAGCCTAAAGCCCAAGCAGCTGGATGTAAATTTAAAGCTTGCTTACAACATCCTTAATAGCAATATTTATCCTAAGATAGGAGGAAGGGATAATATTTTTGAAAGGGATGCAAAAATACTTTGGGTAATGGAGTTTATGAAGAAGTTGGATTTGGCCAAGATTATGTTTGAACAATTGTATCAGGTCAAGTCTTCTACAAGACATCCTCTGCCCTATGGAATGGTTATGACCAAACTACTAAGAAGGGTAGGGGTAGACTTATCACATGAGGTGTCGGATGAATTCAAACCTTCAAACATAGTTGACAGAGTGACACTAAAGAGAATGAGAATATGCATAGCCTCAAATTGGAACAATCACTAAAAAGGTAAGAAGGTCTAGATAATCAAAAAAGCCAAGAGAAGATAAAGGAGAAGAAGAGATCCCCTCATTCATAACAAAAGAGATGGGAAGAGTAGAAGAAACCATTCCCTCTACACGATTTGATGAAGTAAGAGAAGCTGTCTTAGAAGAATTTGTGGTTGAAATGATACAAGATTTGAGACAAGATGAGTTTTCTGTAGAAGAAGGAATAAGAATAGAAAGTCAAAATCCTGCATCAACTGACAGAGTTGAGGAAAAATAGTGAATTATGCATTCAGAGAAGAAGCAAAAATAGAAACAATAGTAGCAACAGAGGCAGCAGCAACATCCCCTCTAGCTGGAGCCTCTCATCCCACATCTCAAATCCTTGAAGGTAGACTTTCCACAATTTAAAACTCCATCCTTTTTCTCAACCACAAAATGGATAGCTTAATATCTTTAGTTGAATCCTTGATAGTCTAACTATAGGCAGCCCATCCGTCTAACTCACCATCATCTCCTACTCAGGATCTCAAACATTATTCACCCCTGAGATCTCCCCAACATTCACACCATTCTCATGATTCACATCACTCCTCACCCATTCATCATCAATCACATGCTTCTCCACTTGCTTCATTACCTGTTCATGAACCTAGACCTACTTCACCAATCAAGTCTACTCATTCTTTAGCTGCTCTCTCCTCTCCACATTCCATATCTCACAACTCCCCTACATATCACAAGTCTCCACTTGCTCTTTGTCCTCCTTTTTCCACTCTTCTACAACAATCCTCATAATTTTCTCCACAATCCTCTTCATCTATCTCTACTTCCACTCCCAGCTCCTCATCATCTCCATCCTCATTTGATTCAGTAACCTCTATCTTTACGACCGATGGCCTATGCATATGATCACTTGGCATTGAGCCTATGCATATAATCACTTGGCATTGAGATGGAGCTGCTCTTCATGTTAGGATGTAGAAAGAGAGGAAGGCAAGAGGATAGGAAACAGTTCCATTTACTATATTTTTTCTTTCCATTTTCTTTGCCAGTAATAGTTAGGGGGATTTCAATTGTCATTTGCCTCATTTTATGCCATTTTTTAAGTTCACAAGTTTTGTGTTTCGTGTTTGTTGGACTTGCACATTTCCCTCATGTTTAAGAGAATTGTACATTCAACTTGGTAAGTTTTAAAATTGCACTTTGATGACCTTAAGTTTGTAAAGCATACAAATTCATCCCAAAAAAGAAACTGTTAATTGTAGTGAGTATAGAAATTTTGCAAATTGATAGGGTTAAATTCATAATTTTTAATTTTAAATATTTAGTATATAAATAATTTTAAATAATGTCAAGTATATTTCAAATAATTATAAATAATATTCAAAATAATTGTTAATATTTTTTATCTCATTCCAAATTTTTCAAAATAATTTCAAAATCACCTTGATACATTTTAAGTCAAATCATCCATAGTTATTCTAATCAATCTAAGTAATTACCAGTATTTAGAAATTAATTCAACATCATTCTAAAAAATTTAAACTTAGACCTAAATTCAATAATCTTCCTCATTAATTTATAATTTTTAATTTAAAATTTATATAAAATAAAAAAATTTGCCAATTTTGTTATATTTTATTATTTTAAAACTCTAAATTTTATATTAAAGGCTTTAAAAATATGTCAGTTAAGTTTTAAATGTTATATTAAAGGCACACACATGCCAGCTAGCTCTCAACCAAAGAGGAAACAACAGACTACCACTAGTGATTAATAAGTCAGAGGTAGGAACAAAGCAATCCCCTATCCAATTGGGTGATGTGATATTTTTTCCTTTCGCAAGGATTGCACAGAATCCAGATGAGAAGGGTTTCTTCATCTGGAAACATGTAGAAATTTCAAAGTCACTTTTCAAAGTTCAGAAGGAATTAACCTGTTATGAGAGCGCACATGATAATAACTATAAAAAGACTAACATAAACCATAAAACACATACTCAACTCACCCATACCCACAACTGTATGCCCAAGACCAGAACCAAATCATGATGACTATAGATATCCCTGTAATCATATCGTTCCATCCATAATATCATAACTAATCTACTATGACATTCCATTACATTTCATTTACATCATTTGGAATCTTTCATACAACACTTGAATCAAATACAATTACATATACATATACATCAGCTGAATTTTATCAATTTGTACATCAATTGAACCTCTCAATCACAATACACAAGTATATAATGGGATTTCAATCCAGATACATCAAACCATTTAACAATTATCTTCTATCTTTTGCTTAGCAAGATCGTCTTTATATGGCTTGACCTGTCAGCTAAAAATATAAAAATAGGAATGAATCTAAATAGACCTCGTAAGTAGACTACATAACAAAAATGTTCACAATAGGGAATCCATCAGGCATCCCTAATCACATTCCATATGTATCAAATTAAGTCCACAAATGGCATAGTCAAATCATGCATAAACATAGGGAACCACAAGGCTTCCCAATTTCATAATCAAATGAATACATTTCCAACATGTCAAGCCACAATTTCAATATAGTATATATATCAAAATCTCATTAAACAATAGATGAATTCATAATCAGATCCATAAATTTTGGGATGCTCATCAATCCCAATCATACATCATACATGATATAACACAATCATATGAAATAACATCTGTTGGGTTCTTACTAATCCCAATCCACTCATTCCTTCACATTACCCTATAATAGAAACTGGGATATTCCCAATCCATGGAGCCATTTCCAAGATTTAAATAAACATTTTTTTGATTATTTTCATGTCGCTGCCGAATGGAGAAGAAGAGGTGCACAATTTTTAAGAGTTGCGTGTGTAGTGGGGCCTAGAATTGCACTCTGATGTAGGCAAGCTTGTGTGCTTCATTTACAATGTTGCCTAGAGACTATTTAAAATATTAAAACACACTTCGTGTAGGTGTCATGATGGCGAAGGCCCACAATCAAGTTGCTTGTGCAAGTTCCCTAGTGTGGGGTTACTGTCATTTGCGGACAGTTGGTCCGAGACTTTGCCTCTTGTTGCTTTTGAGCGGTGACATCTCGCGCCTGCGTGAACTATTGCTCTACGCGTGACTCATTCAATTAGACTTCTTCCATCTGCACAACCCGTTCGGCCAGCCTTTTTCCATGCCCACCTGAGTTGCAAAACGAGAAGCCTCTACCAGTAGAAGCCTTTTAAAAACTGCACAGCTGGACATAGGATTACAGAAACGGAACATGCAACTTGTGTGATTTGCATCTGCCTGCTTGGAATCCATGTTTGCATAACCCACGTGATTACAAATGTTACAGGCCATGGGGTCTGCCTAATCAGTATTTATGATGTTTGTGCAACTTGCTGAATCGCAGCCTTCGCCTGTGCCAAAAATGGTCCTGCCACGTCAGCCATAAAATGGGCTTGCTGCCCTACTTTCTCTTCTGTAGCTAGATTTTAGCTCTATTTCCATGAGTCGTATGCTGCCTGTTTGTGCGACCCGTCCATCAACTGTGTGATTGCGTGACCCTGAGCCTTCACCTATGCGAGTGGGTGGTGAAAGCGGAGGAAGTGTTCTTATTTGCTGGACGAGACTTGCCATCCCATGCAAGCGAACCCCACCAAAATCTACATGACCAGGTGATTTGCAGCCACTGCCATGGCACATCTGGAAGCGGAATAGAAACCCATCACTCGATTCAAGCAATATGAGTATCGAGCAACTCCAACCTCATCTTGACCGCCAACTGCCGCGCCACTGCTGTTGACCATCCAATCGACGACCTCCTCCAATGATTAGTGTCTCACATGGAAGATGACATTTAGCAATGCCTTCTTAGTCAAAGCTATGGCAAACCAGAGATGCGCCTAGGTCACTCAAGCAAACAGTGATTTTTGATCATGTAGACAGTAACAGTTGAGGAAGACCGAGGCATAGCAGGAGACGCCGCTGAAGCAGAGAAAAGACGAACGACCAAACAGGAAGACAATAGAAGGGTGTGTTGGATCGCCAAAGAAGAAACAATTGGGCAGAGACTCACAGATAGCCATTAGGAAGATGAGTCCCCATCTCTCCCTTGCCCAACGTCTTCTGTTTCTCTGTTCAGTGTCCTGGAGAGTAGCAAATGTTGGATGAGTTCGGTTCAAGCTGGTAGGGAAATGACGTGCCATGGGAACGAAATGCCTTGGTGTAGTGGCCTGAACGAGAACCGATGGCGAAGAATAAAATGCTAGGGAAGAGAGGGGGCTTCGCTCGCACACTCAGCCACGTGAGGAGCTCACGCGTCGACTCCAAATCCGGCGCCACCCAGCCGACCCTGCCCGGCGTCATTCCGTCTGGGCAATTTGGCAACTCCTTCGACCATCGGCGGTGAGCAGAGAATGGAAATCTGAGCCGATCCCTGATGAGAATGCAAAATGTCATATTTTATTCTCCTAATACTTCATCTTTTGCACCTATTTGATTCCTAAATA
>JAYJMB010002387.1:4102-15363 GCA_036873735.1 Pouteria campechiana
ATATTTGATGTGCCCTCCCATTTTTCCCACGCTACGATGTATCAAAGAGATCTAAAGTTCTAAACCAACCTTTGTACGTCGCATATGTTTAGTCAAGCGCTAGAATATTGTTTGAACCAAAATTTATATTGGCCTTAACATTAAAAAAAATATATTTTTTATAGTCCCATGAGTTTATATTTATTATGACCCACTGAGATTTTCAATTAAGGTAATTTTTAGGATAAAGAAAACTATATAAGAGCTTATATAAGTGTGGTGGTTGGTCTAGATATTTTTAAAAGCCGTAAACATAGAAAGGGTATACCAACTCATGTGCTTTAACTATTTTTTTATTGTCTATATTTTTTATAACAATAAAATATATCTAACCGGCTAAATAATATGCAAGGATACGTTAGAATGGATGAAAGAGGTGGACGATACTTTTTATTAATTTTCATCCTATTTTAGTATTATGTGATATTTTAATTATCCAACTATCTTATATTTTTAATCATTATTTTTATTTAAATAAATTTATCCTTATTATATTTTTTATTATAATTATATTTTTAATCATTATTTTTATTTTTTATTTAAATTTTTTTTCTATATCTCTTATTCTGTTATGTCATTTATGTTTTTGTGATTTTAGATTTTTTTGTCATTTATGAGTCCTTGATATTCCAAAACGACATGAATGGTGAAAAGATCCACCAGACAGCTTACTATTTATATTTTTCTCATCATGGATGACTTTAGCATTTGGCTGATTTCTAATATCAAATTAATAAATAGCACTTAAAATGTTTTTTAACGGGACACTTCGCAAGGGCGACGAGTCCGGCGGAAGCCGCTTGCTGCGTTCCGCGCCGACGAACGCATGCGGCGGGCGCAGTTGTCTGTAGGTTTTCTCCACTTAATCCTCCTCCGAAGTCCGTACGGTAAATACTAAAATTAAATACCACGGCGCACGTGAATTTCACGTGCACGATATCCATCTGTTGAAGCAAGTGGGACACGCCACGTGCGCTGTCTGGATCATGCCCAACGGCGTAATATTCGGATTCTCTTAAATTAAAATAGCAAGGCGGGCCCCGTAAATCACGTTGTCAATTTCGCAGTGGACAGCTGGCAGGGAGTGCATTTGGAAATTGGCAAGCGGGGTTGGAAAAAACAGCTAGGCCAGCTATTTTCGTCTGTCCATCGTTTGCACGGCGCGCGCCCATGATGAAGAGCGGAAGCGCATGATTTTTGGGCCACCGAATCTTCGCTGGGACGAGTAGCCCATATCACTCAGTTAGGGCACATCTAATCCAAACTCCAAAAATTCAATCCAAATAAAACCATAGGTTATTTTCTGAAACCTCAATCCAAAGCAAACTAATTTTGCAATACCGGCTCTCATATCGGATATTTACCAAAAAATCCTCAACTCTTCCGGAGACGAGACGACGGAATTTATCAATGAATGTGCGAAAATGCTGCTGTATTGTGCGACAAATACAAAAAGGGTTTTACGCATGCAGACGAATAAATGTATTGGAAAACGACACGTGCATTTCGTGCTCTGCTCTTGGATTGGGCCACGCGCTGCAGTGCCGACCGGAAAAGCATTTTGAGTGGGTTGTGGTTGCAGGCTTGCAGCTATTGGCTGTATCAAAATGGAGCCCTCACAAAAATGATATTTTGCCCTGGCTAGAATCCTTTCCAATCGTTTCCGTCTTCATTCTTTCCTGTGTACGTGGTTTTGAGCCATTTGCCAAGGCACCACAGCCTGGATGGGCTATCTAGATCGGCTAAATTCACAACCGTGTTAATTGCAATTCTTTATTTGTCCAACTTCCATGAATTTTTAGGCTTATCCGACCAATAAAATTTCAATAAAACGCTTATGTGGCAAGAACATTACTCAAATACACTAACTAATTACCCCACCTACTAAAGAAATCACAACCCTACTTAGTGTTGAATTTAGCCCCAGCCCAAGGAAGCTCCACTCAGCTGAGTGCATGCTTCGGCATTAAGCCAGGGGAACTCCTGCCGCCAGTCCGGCTTAGCTGATTGAAAAGTGCACCATGGAGTCCGCTTGTTTCCCTCTCTGAAACTTAGCAAAGTAACATCTGGAGCCCGCTCTTTTCGATCTTTCCGGCAAAAATAGCACTCTCTCCTGCATGTTAAATCTCACACGGTTTGTTTTGCATATATTTGCGTTGGAAAGTGGTTTAGGTTATGTTTAATACAGCTTCTTAAGTGGGTGCTGATTTCTGCAAAATAAAACAAACACTACTTTCATCCATCTTTTTCCACCTACTGCATGGGTGGTATGGCTGATTTTTCGCAACAGATCATTCGTTCGTCTTTGAGACGGAGCCACCATATTGGATGTTACACAAACATGAAAATTGTTTGGACTAAGGACCATCTTGTCTACTGTTGCTCCGATAGCTCTTTCTTATTTGCTGTTACTTAATATTGACCACAAAAAAAGGCAAATTGTGGTTTGATTCCTAGGAATTCAAAAGCACAGCAGAAATGGGCTCCAAGCAGTTTTTCCGCAATGCTAAAAGAAACAAAGTTACTAGCATAAAACAGACTTCCACGGACTGAGGAAGTTCCTATTGAATCCCCGTGATGGTTTGGAAAAATGAACTCGATAAACAGGTTATAGGCTTGATGAATCAACCACAAACATTCTACATCAAGATGAGAAACATGGAAAAAATGAGAGTTGCAGCTCAAACCCAGATCTGCCTTCCTAACAAAAGGTATTAGGAATTGATATATATATATATATATATATATATATATATATTAACATGAAATTCTTAGTCCCTTCTTCTCCAGAGGTTTGAACCTTCGGACAACATACATGTTGTACAAAATTATCATCAAAAGATAGCAACATTTTAACTAAAATTAGCTTTCATCAGATAGTATGCAGCGTGCCATATCCGGTAATATGAAATGACTTTTTCTTTTCTGCACATCAAAAGTTTGCTGGGGTTGGAAGTGTACAGAAAGACCCATCCCACCGTTGTTGATTTGGAGAGCAATCACTGGGTTCCATGATGCACAGTAGAGACATTAAAGAAGTTACCAATATTGAAGTTGGTTGTTAGCCATCAAATGTCAGCTGTTGGACAATTTCAGATGAGATTTTTTTCTGATAATACAAAGCATCAGATGGTTTCATTTAAGACAATTTTCATTGTAAGACAATGAAAGAAACATAAGTTTAAGATTCATTTGAAAGAGTGGATTTTTATGGGCATGGTTCCCCTGCCACAAGGCCCACCAGGCACCAAATTAACATTCTGAAGCTCATGTGGCATCAGGATTTCAAACTTTCTAACTAGCATCATGCGATGGTTTCATGTCAAGGAACCAAAATAAACCACATTACTTTGAGGAATGTGATGCCCAAACACAATGTACTAACCTTCTGAAATTAATCAAGAACGAATGTTAAAAATTCTTTCGAATCAAAGGAAGCCTGGTGACTGAGGCTGTCATTGACATCATTCCTGTTATCTTAGGCTCATTCTAACTAACAAGGGTCAGCTCAAAAACCCTTACCAAGCCATTCTGCTTCCTCATGGATTGCATCCTCTTTATAAACCATGTCTCTTCTTCCTTCACCTATGTTCTTTTGGGCTTTCCCTTGCCTTTTAAACCAAACCCACCCACGCCTAACAATTGTAGTTCTTGATCTCTCTTGCAGAAGCCAAACCATCCCAGTCTATTTTCTCTTGCCTAATTCTAATTACTCATAGGTGCCAGTGCCACTACTAAACTCCTGTAAATGAATGTATTTTTCTATTTCAATTTTTTGTTTGTTTGGTCACCCATCCATTTCAACATCCTCATTTCTGTTTTGCTCTTCCCATGAATTACTTTACCTTTGCTGCTCAGAATCAGAGCTCATTACGTATTGCTGGTCATATAGCAATCTAAGAAAAATGTCCCTTGAATTTCATTGCATGGGACAACACATAAAACCCCCAAACATCACCACATAATCAACATGACTAAATTTCTATGAACAAATACTTCTCAATCACTCTGCTCTCATTATTTATTGACCCAAGATATTGAGAGTGGTAACTCTTAGGAATGCTGAAAGTTCGTGAATGCACTCCACGCTGAACCCTGGAGAAAACCTATGGTAATGAGGAGCTCACTCATCTCCACCCGTCATCCACACCTATGTTACTGCACCTATAAATATTAAGCAAATCGAATTACGCTTTGGAGCCTCATGGATTGAACATTTCAAACAGACTATTCCTTGGACATTGCACTTTGTACCTCAAATTGTAAGTACGTAGTGAGAACCGAATGGAGCTTTTAGAGTGAGACAACGTCTTAATGTATGAAGATCAACGAAAGATCATATAATTCCCGAGTAGGCTCAAACAACTACAATCATGTAAGCCTATCCTGCACAATTCCAGATTCTCCTAACTATCGGACAGTTGTCGTATCAATTCATACTACTCATTGAAGCAAACTAGAATGCTGTTAGATCTGTATAAGGGAACAACCAGCTCTCAAGTAATCCAGCTACTATACTTCCCTCCAAGTTAGCTGGGGTAATATATGGACCATTAAATACTACGAAATACAAGTTCTATTCAGCATTGGACTTCAGAAAACATTCACAACAAATGAACTTTGCAAAGATAGACAAGATTTGCATTATTTCAACTTATGATACTAAGTATGAACTCTAAGCAACCTGACAGCTATCGATTCCAACAGGTGTCCAAACTGTCCCACCACTGATATGGACTCACTCTGAGGACCACAGATAAATGGCTAAAACCATAAGTACAACAATTCAATGACGTTTAATAATTCTGACTAACAATATCTTCACAGCATTCCCTGTACCGATGGCTCGGATTACCAATCCAGTGCAGGTTAGTCCAAATCGAAAACAAAACTCAGCTATGCCAAATTGGTCTCAACCGGAATTAATATTCAAACACAATGCCGAACAAAACCAGGTTTCGATTAAAGTAGCAACCCAGGTATACAGAAGAATTCATACACATAACAAAAGACATCATTTTCTAATAACCAAGAACCATTCCGCCAAAGACCCATTCTCCTACGAAGTCGGCTGTTCGGACTGTAAGGGTAAAGGGAATTCCCCAAGCTCTTTAGGGACAGACTCAACTGCTCGCGGCCTGTTTCTAGCGACGACAGGGATGGCAAGAAACGACTTGGTCTTGCTGATGGGGCGACACTTCTCGAGCTGCACGTAGTCTCCGACACTGAATTGGTTATCAGGATCATGGGCCTGGAACTTCTTCTTCTTGCGGACGCGGCGCTTGTACTTGGGGTGAGGCGCCATTCGGATAACCTCGACGGAGACGGTCTTGTCGTTGGTGGCGCAGACGACTCTACCCTGAATCTTCTTTATGGCTTGGATGGAGAGGGGCTGGGGGGAGATGGAGGAGGGTTTTGGGGGGGTTCGGGTGGGGAGAGAGAGGGAGAGAGAGCCATTGAGGAAAGGAGAGGGAGAGCAGAGGAGAGTTTTGCAGGTGGGTTTTGATGGGTGGGAAGGGAAGGTTTGAAGGAGGGGAGATTTTCCAAGAGAGAAGAACATCTTAGATTGAGGCAGGGCCGCAGGCGAAAGGGTGGTAACTGAGCTGAGCGCGGGTTTGCAGTGGATGTTATCTTTATCTATGGATGAGGTTGGAGAGGGATTGGCCACACGTGTGGGATAATCCAGCCGTGTATGAATATATCAAGCAGGGAAATGTTAAGCAGTAAGCCAAACTATTTACGATATAGAATTAAGATGTTAGAATTTATTTAAGGATGACAAAAAGAAAAAGAAAAAATGAAAAAAATAAAAAATAATATCAGCTATAAAATGGATAAAGTAATATATATATATAATAATTAAAAATAGATAATGGTAGGAAAAATATAGGGTTGGTAGAGAAACTACATGTCAAATTAAGGACTGAAAAACATGTTTTTTATGAATACGTTTGCATTAATTCCAATTTCGTTTAAACTAACATACCCTTAAGTAAAAGATAGCAACGAGAGCAAATAGTGTTACAAAATAAGTTAAGAATTGATAACAAAATGAATAAAAATAAATAATATATTTTTTAGAAAAAAAAATATAGGGTAATAATTGATGATATAGATAATGATAAAGAAATAGGATTTGTAAAAAAGATAAACATCACAAAACAAAGTGAAAAATGAGAAAAATAGATTTTCTCTTCTTATATTTGTTATCAAATAATGGAAGTGAAAAATGAAAAAATAAGCAAATGTAATAAGGAAGAGGGTAATGATTAAATAAAGTAACTAATAGTAAGATACACTAATTTTCATACTTGGTAAATACCATGTCAATTAAAGGGGGAAGGAAAAAGAAGAAAAATGTATTTTCTCTAAGCTGTTAACAAAAAGGGCTGTAATATAATTATCTATAAACTGTATTTTATATGTGTTATTTTGAATGATTTTAATTAAATATATAGATTAAGTATAAAATACGTTTAAATTCATCTTCAAATAAAAAAGTCACAACAGATTATTGATTGGGATACCTTTTAGAAATAGATAGTTTAACAGTTTATTTATTTCTTGGCTTCCCAATGCAAATTGCTGTTGCAATGCTTAGCACAATGTGATTTGCACAATGGAAACAATTTGCAATTCAATGAACTGTTCAAGTCAATGATATATAGACGACCACTTTTAGCAAAAACTATGGATGAATTATGCCAATAAACTCACACTAAAAAGAAACCTTAAGCCACATTTCATGATTGATTATTCTCAGATCGGAGCTGTGAAATTACCCTATCCAAATATGAGCAGTGTACAAAATTCCCGGTCATCACGAACAAAGTGGGTGGAAGAAGAAAAGAGCTGGTTTAGAGTCTTTAGACTACTGATCTAGGCCAGGCATGGCTTGAACTTCAGAACATACGCCGGGCTAAGGAGTACTGGTCCAGTCAGGCTTCCTTTAGATTGGGCTTCACTCAATTCATTCATTTAATAGTCCATGGCGGATAACAACTCCTCATCCACAAGTGACAAGCCCCCAATATAGTCTGAAACCTAACCACTACTATTCCATCATTGCCCAACCTGGCCTGTACCATTATCAATCTTGATTGAACCAAAGTGGAATTGGTTGGAGGACATTAAGCTCATGAACAGCCAATTGGTTTAGTCTATTTGATGGTGGTTCAAGATGATATGGAGCAAAAGCTCCCAAATTCGTGCCTAGACCCAAAAACTAAGAATAACGTCGTAGAAATTTCTTTGGCAATGCAGCTTTGGCCTTGTTTGGGAACAGGGAAAAGAGGTAGAAAACAAGTACTAAAAGAAACTAAAAACTGAAGTAAGAAGGAATTAAAAATTAACTAATGCATTGGCTTGTACGCTTGATTTCTTTTTATTGGATTTTTTTAAGTTGGTGGTAAGACATCTTATACCAGTAATCCTAGATATCTTATACCTACAATCCTACGTATCATAGATTTAGGTTCCAGATATCTTTTAGGTTGATATCATAGATGTAACTTTCGGATATCTTCTCTGTTATCTTCGGTGGAGTGATGCCACTCTAATGCTCAATTTAGTAGATAACAGATGCCTAACTTATGAGATTGTTACCTTTTTTACTGGGTATTCTTATTACATTCAGAAATCTAGGGCTTGAGAATTCCTTTTATATTTCAACTGCTGATAGTTTATTATTGCACCCTGTTCTACTTTATTCGTAACATTAAACTATTTCAAGCTTGTCTCATCCGCACAAAACGCACACTAAATTGCATCTTATACACACTCCCACATACATCCATTGCAATGATCCAAATACATCCATTTTTATAAAAAAAAAAAAAAAAAGATTTGTGGGGCATTCCAGATTTAGTAGGTGCATCTAAATCCAAGATTTTCTTGGTAGATTTGGAATGCTTGCCATTCCTATTCTCCAGAAGATAGCCATGGTTGCTTCTCTTGCGTTAATTCATGCTTCATATGTATACACTAAGGATAATTAGATGAAATTCAATCCCATCATTGTACTTAGCACTGATTATTTAACTAAAAATAATTTCGTAGATTTAATTGTCACATATTTATTCTGTTATTACTGGTTGAGATATCCGAGAGAGTAGAGTGAGTGTTGACTGATTGACAACGCTTGTAAGCATGTATTAACTACCATACAGGAGCAATTTAACTCAAGAGTAATTATATATCCTCACCAGTGTCATCAGAACCGGTCAGGTGTCCAGCTTACAGTCCAACTAGTTCCACTTGCTGATTCAACCAGATGAACCATTTTTAAAAAATAATATAACAAAATAATATAACATAATTTAAAAAAAATTAAATAATGACTATTAATCTAAATATAGAGATCTTTTATTATAATATTATATCACTTTAATTTATCCTTTTATTCTATTAAAAATATTAAAATTTTAAAAAATTTACTGTTGGCCCTGGCTGGTTCGCGGTGGCGAGTCTGGTCCAGTTCGGATGACAATAATCCTCACCAAAATCATTAGGAATTTGTCTTTATGCTTAAACATGGCTTTAGTTTTGGTGGGTCTGGGTGGTGTCTGTGGTGAGAGACGCCTTATCCGCCTACTCAAATGGCTATGATGATAGGCCCCACCCAAACCTGGAATCAAACACAACACAGAGGAAACCACCATCAAAATGAGATTTTCGCATCTGGTTAATTTGCAGTTCCTTAAAATCAACGAAACCAAGCAAATTATGATTTCAGCAGAACCCAGGTCTGTCAAGCATTAAAAGAAATTTATATGGGACGGTCAAAGGTTTTGGAAGAGAAATTGATTTTTATTTGGGTTGTTTAGAGGAGAAAGGATTTGGGTGAGGCAAATAATCATATATTCAAGCATCTGCCACATTCCTGTGCTCATTCAAAAACTTCAACCAGTTGCTACCTAGGACTAGTAGCTCAGCAAATTTGGGTTCTTTGCCATTGGTTGACGTCCATTTCACTGAAACACACACATGATGATTTCATGGAATTTGAGTTCGTCCACGTATATATTTACTTCACGAGATGAACAGGGCGAATTTCTGGACTTTGTAAGCACGAGATGTGCAGATGTGGGGACGTAAGACTCACGGGGTCAGTCACGGGCGCTGTCACGTGAGCTGTTCTCTACCAGAAGAAAATAATACTGAAAAGATACAATAATCCATAAAGGACATAATCCGCATGACATGCAAAACGTCCAAATGATGATCCAACCAATAGCTGCCTAATTAAGCCAAAGCACAGAAATATTCCTTATATTCGTTGGATAGTAAAAGGGATAGTTACTCTTCTTGCCTAAAACTAATCCAATAAGGCTGTCAAATATATAGTTAACAAGTTACTAAATAAAATGCTTACAGAAGTAAGGAATCCACTTAGGTTCAATTTGGATGCATTAGGAAGACGGTCATAACTCTATTTTTCTTATTATTACTCATATTTTGAATCATCTCTTCTTACTTTTTTATTGAAATGCCTATGTTACTAATATCATTCCAGGATTCTTTTTAATATACTCTCTTTTTAATATACACCATCCAATCAAACCTTATACCTTGTATTTCTACCCATGTTGATGGCCGATGTTCAGAAACTACCCTAAAAAATAAAAAATAATTTAACAGGGTAAATTATCATATCCGGAAGCTTATCTATTAACTCATGGGCTGCTGGTGAGTTTCTTTAGGAGATGACCCACTACCCGAAATGTAACCATCTATAACCACTTCAATCCTGTTTGATATCTGCACAGCTCCAACTCCTTAAAAACCTTATACCCTTTTTGAAAAACACTTATAAAATGGCCTACTTCTATTCTCCCTCCACCCCATTCTATCCTGGAAAAATTCTCCTGTATTTCCGCTCTTTCACTCCGGTCTCTCTGCTCAAATGTCTCCCTCCCTAGCTACCATCCTTTCCAAAACCAACCCAAATGAACCAGACCACCCATCTTCATATCTCTCATCTTTGAGGTGGACAGGGTCCTTCTCTTCCTCCTCACTATCGCCTTCTTCATCATTTTCTTCAACATCTTCAGCCACTGATTCTCCCTCAAAGCCTTACTCTCCCAGCCCAACCTTTGGAATTCCATTCTCATGGGAGCACCTACCTGGAATTCCTATACAGCACTCTTCCTTGGCTCCCCGCCGCTATAGAGAACTTCTCCCACTGCCGCCGGCTGCTCACCATCGGACTCCAAAGAAAAAATCTCAGCACAGCATTCGCTCCGATCCATTCGTATACGCTTTAGTTAAGTGTTCCAGGGAAAGCCATGCCAATCTGTCTAGATCATTGTTTGCTCGGTCTGGTCTCATGGATCACGTTTCGTGCAAGACGACATGCTCTGTCGTGGAATCTACTGTCATCATTCCAAGAGCACGCCCAGTGACAACTCATGGCCTAGTTAGCCAACGAACCCGTTGAACACCATATAGCCGAATTTGGTATGTAAATATTTTCCTATGGTGTATTAGGAGTGTGGCTATTGTGATTTTCATAACTTGAAAGTGCTCGACTCCACAAATCTAGCAAGATTTAAGACTAGGTTTGGCATAGATAAGCATTGCTAATATATAAGTAGGTTTTAAGTACGGTACGTGACACTTGGATGAGTTTTCAAGTAACTTGCCCAAGTTTTCTTGCAGACTCCAATGAACTGTGTTGGAGAGATGGAGTCGAGTTTTGGAGGCTTGTTAACTATGGTTAGTGTTGCAAACAAGTGAATTGAGTGAGATTTATGTGAAGCATCACAAAAGCAGAGCTTTATTTCTCGCTTGAACGACTGGGAATCAGACGGTCTAGATAGCACAATCAATGTAGCCTGGTGTAGCTTTTATGGTTGTATCTTGAAGTGCTTTAATTGAACACTAAGTAGTGCTCTTTTAATTAGTTTTGAATTAATAATGTATGGGAATTCTGTTTATTGAATCTAAGCTTTTACTACCATTCGTTTTTAACATTCCTCAATGGATTGTGACCCATCTAACGCGTAGTGTACGACCATGAATTGGCTAGCCAGACCTTACAATAATTGCGGCAGCGTGATCCGAACCATGTAAACAAGTTGCTAGAGCCACATGCATAGGAGTGCCGTGTACTTTTCAGGGAGCATGAATATGGCCCATGACAAGCTCTCTCTCTCTCTCTCTCTCTCTCTCTCTCTCTCTCTCTCTCTCTCTCTCTCTCTCTCTCTCTCTCTCACACACAC
>JAYJMB010002388.1:0-15363 GCA_036873735.1 Pouteria campechiana
GAAAAATCATGGTATAATCATGTGGATTTATGGTGTAAAGTGGAGTAACGACCCCAGGAGGGCGGGGCGTTACAGGTGTTCACCCAAATTGTGAACTTTCAGCCCTAGCTCTTATTTGAGAGCTTTTGCAATCTGAGTCAACCTCAACTTCTTTCTACAAGCCAGAATAACCTATATACTTCAATAATATCAAAGTCATTAGCAAATAACATCATCATTCCCTTTTTTATTATTTTTAATATTAATAATATCTTAATCTAAGAGATTATTGAAATTACATCCTCATTATCTTATCATCACATAAATTTGATATCTCATCACATTATATAATTTAGAAAATTTCAACAAGTACTCTAGTTTTTTTTAAACTAGTTGAGACTTGATTATATAGTAAAGATTTCTAAAGCTAATTCATTCATAAATAAATGCTAAAGTTAGTCTTTAACACTAGTACCCTTTTTATCAACACAAATAATCTGACTAATTTGCCCAAAGATCATTCATGCTCTGATACCATTAATTTGTCCCAACCCTAACCCATCCTTGTTAGGCACAACAAAGTCTACCCTTCTTGATCAAGTCTTCCATTAAGACAAGATCTATAAGATATATACTCAAAAAACCTATAACATTCATCATGAATTTAAACTAATAGATTTAAGCATTTACTTATCAACAACATAATATATGCCATTATTATTACTTAATGAATATACCTGAACTCATTCTCTTACTTAGTTGTAATCTTAAATTCCCTCTTATTTTTTTAACTCAATGTTATATTTCTTCTTCTCTTCTTCTTCTTCTTTTATCAAACTTCTCCCTTTTTACCTTACATACATTTAACAGTGAGAAAACTCAAATTTTTTAATGAAAAGAGAGCTTTTAGGAATTTATAAAAATTAAATATTTATCAAAAATTACTTTCAGATATATAGAATAACTTTCCTAATTTCCTTTTCATGATTTACTTATTCAAATAGGAAAGGAAGAAAACTAAGAAAAATATAGGAATCATAGGAATTAGATATTTAATAAAGAAGATACTTACAAATGAAAAATAAATGCAAATCCATAGTATCTCTTCTTTCCTTTTCTAAATCTTTCCTTCTCCTTTTCTTTCAAGAGCCGCCACAACACTTGTCTCTTTTCCTTGAAACGACATTAAGGGTAGAGGAAGAGATTAATTTTTTTTATTTTTACAAAACCATCCCTCCCATGTTATATCTTTTATAAATTAGTTCCCCATAACCACTAATATAAAACCCGATTATAACAAATGTAGATTTCATAAAATGTCATCAAGGTTGGTTTGTCATCAAATTAAACTTACCACATAATAATATTTCTTGACATTAGTGAAGACTATTTGAGCCTAAATACATCATAATCATGTGACATTAGAACCTTTGTTTTCTCCTGTAATTTCTTACCCTACTATCTTGGAAGATTATCATATCTTGTTTGCAAAGTATTGTATTAAAAATAATTATTATAACTAAAATATAGCTAATGAACTACTTTTGATGTAAACTCAAAATTTTAACTATTTAATTCTTCAAGTCTAAGGCTCTTTTATTAATTCACTCGTGAGAAATCAAAAGTTCAAAAGATTAATACAATGCAATCACATATTAATGATAGCACAACATGATTACTTTGAAATTAATTAATTTTATTTGATTGAATTTACTTTATTATTTGTTTATATGTACTGAAGAAATTATCTTAAAAAACAAAGCAAGTATTTTATGACAAGAAATTTAATATCTTTCATTTTGATCTAAATAAGGTCAATATTCAATTCCTTGATTAATTTGATCTTTTTTCTAGAATAAAACTTCTTACTTTTACATGATAAAGTTTATCATTTAATTGACCAATATGTCGTTTCAAATGTATTTAGTTTTTTATTTTATCTTTATTTTAATATGTCACATTTTTTGGCTCATTATTCCTATTACAGAATTACTTAAATAATTAATGTATATTTTTTAAGAATTTATTTCTATCGTTGTTCACGCCACTACCTGAGATAGTTTTACAAAGTTTAAAGAAATTATATAATTTGAATAATTTCATAGCGACTGACTGCAAAAGATGATAAAAAATACTAATCCAATGTGCATCACATAGTTTGAGATTGTGGTATTTGTCGGTAGTTCATGAGTAATTAAAACTGAAGTACTCCATTATCATCTTGATATCTGAATAGGCTTCATTTGGATAAATTGCACTAGCAATGCAAGTGCGTTATGAAGAGAAGTGTATTATAAAAGCGAAATACAAATGACGTCAACAATATAATTTTTTAATAAAAAATTTAAAATAGTAATAATAATGATAGAACTACTGTGGTAGTTAAAATATCATGTTAATCTAAAAAAATATGTTCAAAAGAATGTATTCTAATGGCATCCAAACTGATCACTGCATTCTGGTAGGTATGGCATGGTTGCTGGGAAAATGCACCAATCTAGGCCATACAAATTTACTTTAGACCTTAGTCAGGAAAAATCCTCTGGCTAGTGGGGGGTCAGCGGCAGGTGAGAAATTCGATCCAGACACAGATAATAAAAGGGTGCAAACCCTGTAATGAAGACATGAAGACCACCCCGTAAGTATTCAAACTGGACGAATCAAAGCAAGTAGATCACTCCCAGTGGCAAGAAACGCAAAGGACAGGTGGATGGCCCACCAAAAGCCAAGCGTATATCCCTCTGTCTTCGTCCCTTCCGAGGAGAAGGACAGGGCAAGCGTGTAATTATGAGGGATGTGGTCTCATCGAAAATGACAGCAATGTCTCTTGAGAGCTTTTCCTTGCGTCTCTCCTTTTCTTCCCAATCTCTCTCACATATTCCTATATATTGCAATAATCCCCCGCCCAATTCGCTCACTTTGCAGCTCCTCCAAACCGTTTCCTTCTACCTTTGCATGTCGGAACTCTATTCTCGCCTTCCCTTCATGGAAACTACCGCAACATCCCTTCCTTTCTTCCTCAAACAGGAACTGCTCCCATCCCCCAGCACACCCGATACGTTATCTTTTCTAAGCGAAACACCCACCAACACCCCTTTCTACTTTGACGCGAGAAGACAAACGATCGATTCTAGTCACCCCAACTCGCAAGAAATCGAGCCTGTTCTGGAAGGAATCGCTGCCGTTGTCGGATGGCATGTTCTCTTCGGCAATAGAGGCAATGAAGGCAAGAGAGAGAACGCTAGTTCGAATTCTCCCGTGTTGGGATGTGAGAAACCCGAAACGGTGGCTGACTCAGTTGGGAAAGGGGGAGACAGTGGGGGATCGGGTCAGAAGAATTTTCGTGGAGTGCGAAAGAGGCCGTGGGGCAGATGGTCAGCTGAGATACGCGACAGAATCGGTCGATGCAGGCACTGGCTTGGGACATTTGATACGGCCGAGGAAGCTGCTCGAGCGTATGACTCGGCAGCGAGGCGACTCAGAGGGTCGAAGGCTAGGACCAACTTCTCGATTCCCAGCTCGTTCTACATACCTCTGTCCATGGCTTCTTCTTCTTCCAGCTCGTCATCGTCCACGACATCGAAAAGGCCTGCGTCGTCATGTGCTAAGCCCGTGCTGCACAATGCCAGGAGCTCCTCTACTGTAACATCAATTTCGCAGTTAGTTAGTCCAGAGGAGCAGAAGCGGCGAGTGAAGCTGGAGCTGGACTTGAAGCTGGGCGTGAATTTTGCCAAGTCAACTGGTGGTCCTAAGTGACCATCTGGGTCCCTTTTCTGTCTTTCTGGGGTGTTAGGTTTTTTTTTTTTTTTTTTTTTTTTTTTGGAGAGTGCATGCAATGTGGGGAGCTTGTCATGTTTTTGAGGTGCACGTATAATGTTCATGCATGCATTTCTTTTATTAGTGTAAACGTCTTACCACAGAAATATCGGCCAATACGTTTTTACCGTTTGTCTGTTTTCTTTCAAGTAATTAATTGGGAAATACATAATTAATAGTGGTTTAAGCGACCATCAGCCAATCAGTTAAAAAAGTTGGCTGTGCTGTGACATGTTAATGATCCTGTAAAGTTTTTCTCAGATCCCAAAAGCCCTTTTATGAACACTGACTTCGAATAATCTTCTTGTTTATTTTTGCACCAACAGTGATTAAATGCCAAATTAACTACCAATCAACACCTAAACAATGTTTATGCGCGCCCGGCCTGCCCGATAAAGAAGCCGTATCGATCCCATGCATAGTTTTGTAGATGTATGAACATGGGTGTAATTGCCACCGCCCACATGTCCGTCTCAGGGGCTTAGGGTCGCCCACCTCAGTCGGGTGAAGGGAGAGATGACGTCACAGTAAGATCGAGTTTGAAAAGATGGCAGTTTTAAAGAGGGCCGCAGTCTACAGTCTGGTACGTTTCGCAATCTCTTCAAATCCAAAACTAATGATTCCTCCTATTATGTCCGTCTTAAGGCAAAGCTTCTTAAAAGCTGCACTAGTTCCCCAACGACCCTTCTCTACCCCGGCCCGCGCTTTTGTCGCTGGTTCTCTCTTCCTAATTTTTTCGAGCATACTCGCCAAATTCTCAAGGAATTGTAGTGTCACGTATGTGAAATATATGAACCGAACGAGGAAAGAGCAATAAATGGGCCATGTATTGGAAAGCAGATCGATCGAATCACATTGGGAAAGACTTTTTTTTGTTGGAACTCCATACAAATTCACTTTAAATTTGCAACCAAGCTGTTTGAATGCTGTCGTCTACCGTTCTGATTGTCGAAAGATGGCGTTGGGCCGGGGCCCACCTGGTGATCATTCCGGATATCTGTCCCGGTCTTGCTGGACGTACGTAAGGCCGTGAGTGTAACTTTGGGCGTGTAGCCACAGAAGTTCACCGTTATCAAGTAAGCCACGGATTACCAGTCTTTCTAATTCGATTCATGATTTTTTAATTATTGCCTGAAACAAAGTAAAGTTAGTCTTAATCAAACACGCAAATAAAATTTTTCACACAGTAAGGAAAACAGGTGAGCTGTAAATGCCATTTCACATTCTTTAGGCATTTCAATTATCCAATGTTGGAGATTTCTTAAGATTTTGGAACACGAACGCACGGATTTATGGACGGTGCTGATGACTTCCCTGATGTTGGACTGTACGGTGGATGACGTGAGGTGCAAGAGATGCAAGGTGTGTCGAAAACCAATGGACGTAGAAGCCGCAAAATCAATTAACCGATGGTAAGATGGAAGATTCCACGTCCAACATTGCAAAAACAGTTGTTATGGTGGAGCATGTTTGGTGGTTTGTTTCTAAATAAGGGAAGATTCAATAAGACTCCCAGGCCCCGAGGTACTTGCCCTACACTTTCCCACTCCAGTCAAGAGTCACTACTACCGCACTGCTGTCCAGATCCAGTCCCCACAGCTAGCTGGCTACCTCACCCATTAAGTCTTCCTCCACACGCCATTCCTTGCCAGAGTGTATGAAGCACTACATCTACGCGTGGAAGTCGTCAGAAAAATTGCAAGGTGAGTAATATCTACAGTGGACATAAATGTAACGTATAATGATGTGACATAAAAATAAAATGAATGAAGTTGATGATAAAAAACATAGACAACGATGAAAAATAAATTATTGAGATAAATAGATAGATATTACATCTATTTATTGATTACGTTTGCATTGATTAATACCGCAGCATTTTATCCTATCCCAAATGTTCAAATCACACCATTTTGTCGGCCATTGATAGAGGATTCGGATCATGCACATCAAAATATTTTCACTTTTAAGTCACCCTAGTGTTTTTTGCCATAGCCATTAATGTTTGTTATAGGATAAAAACAGGGGCGAATATACAAAGGATGGCTGATTCGTGGACCAGCGAGGGCGTAATATCTGCCACTGAGCGGATATTCATGAATTTTACAGAAATCCATCTGAACATTGGGAACTGGAATGGTACAACAACTGTACCAATTCAATCACGAGACGAAAATTGTGTACTGGAGTAAAATTTCAGTTACCCAAGGAAAAGAAAAGAAAAGAATGGATACTTGCAAGTAAATCCGGCAGGACCCATTATCCACAGAAGATCTCAGTATCATGATACGTGACACTCAAAAAACTGTCCCTACCTTGTCATAAGACAGCCCACAAGTACAGGAGAAAGACTCGCTCGCAGTCTAATTTTCATGTGTTCATACTATTAATGAGTAAAACGTAGGGTGTTCTTGGGTGCATTGCAAAGTAAACGTATTTACAACAGGGTAATGATTTAGCCCCGCAGCATCGTTTAAGTTTCAGCCTTTTTGGGATGGTATGATAATATCTAAGCCAATCTTTATATTTTGCATCAATTTTTTTGTCAATTTATGAAAGAATAATTTTAATTAGAAATTTGTGCAGAGGTAATCTTTCAAAATAATGGGTTCTAGTGTAGTGGAACTAGTTCCACACTTCTTAACATGGGGCCTACCTTGATGATTCCATAAAATCAAAATTAACTATTATATATAGAATAATTTATTTATTTAGGAATTTAAAATTCAACTAAATCAAAGATTTATATGAATCATATCCATTAAGGGTGAATATTAATGTATTAAATTTTTTATTAATGAATATATTTTAAAGCTTTTAATTAGATATCTATACCTTCTAAAATATTTTTTCTATGTGGATGAATGATTTTATAAATTATTATAATATTTTAATACTTGAATAAATGGATCTAAGTGATTTGCTTGTTTACATATAATTTTATATTTTAAAATGATATAACTTAAATAATCCTCCTATTAAAATAATTTTTATATCATAATTAAACAAATTATGTTAAATAAAATATTTGAATTGGATTTCATAGAATAATGAAGGTAACCCCCAATTTAAAAGCTTCAATAATTCCACTAGACTGGGACCACAAAATAATATCATATCATGTGCAAAAAAATAAAAAATATATTTAAAGTTATTGATATAAGCATTTAAGTGATCTACAATTTAGTTAACTAAACTCATTTATAAAAGAATCATTACATAAAATCCATGAATCCTAATCCCCAATGGATTACAAATTTGACTAAAAACCTTTTAATGGGTTCACATGCTTTCTTAGGAGTTTTTATTATTATATTATTTTATAAATTTTTAATCAACATAAATTTTTATATAGTAGCTAAATACATAAAGATAAATACCATGACTGATTTAAACTTAGGCAGATCATCATGATAAGCCCAAAATAAGAGGGCAGCATCATTACCCTTTAAAATATATATCTTTTACAAATTTTTAAATAATTTTATTTTCATTATTATCTATATTATTGAGCATTTTTCATTACTTTTTTCTTCAAAGTGTTATATTCTCCTATCCTATTTTGCTAATATTAGCATTTATTACCAATACCACCTTCTAATACAGCCTATCTAAATAGTCTTGTTGACATGGGATTAATGAAGTGAGCTGGAAGGGTTTTTCTCTTCCATTTCTTGCCAAAGAACAAACAGGACTCAGCAATATTCGAGGAATGCGTGTCCCACCTGATGAGCGGGAAAGGGCTGTAACACGTGCATCTTAGGGACGCACGCGAAGAGCAGGGCCATCGTCCAAGCACGCAACTATCAGGATTCAGGAGAAAAGCCCAGAGCTAGTGTGGATGGCTGTATGAATCTGGTCAGGTGTTTGAGGGACAGAAATGGAATAGATTGATGGTACCTGCTTAATTATTTCTGCGTACGGCTGTTGTGTGACGTAAAGAGAATAAAGCCGAGGTGATGGGGCGTCGCACGGAGAATCCCTTTCAAACCATCCGAAAAGATCAGACTCCCACTTTCGTGGTCCACCGGACCATCCCAATTGCTGTAGCTCCTACCACGCGTTCGGTGGTCAGCCGAATAATGTGATAAGGCAGCGGTCGTTCTTCCCTCCTCTGGAATGAATGAATAAAACCCAAGTGCGATACAACGGATGGGATTCATTTTCGCTCAGCCATTCTGTTATGCGGCCCACTAGAGAGCCGAATATCAAGCCCATTTGCGAGTATTATGAGGTGTGAGTGGTAGTAGCCGAAAAAGAGATGGATGGATGGCTGACAAAGGGGATGGAGTGTCAATCTTGTTGGTATACTCGATCTGTGCAAAAGGGTGGAGAGAGTAATACCCGGGGCACTGCCAGAGGTGGGACCCATGTCCGAAAGCATTCTGCTGGAGATTGTGAGTTCGTAAATGATGTGACCAAGCTAGCAATTTCCTAGTATGGTGGGATGATGAGGCGCACGGCCCGGTGTCGGTATCGAGCTAAGAGCTCTCGGATTTGGTACATGCTGCCCTACTTTTCCCTCCCATTTATTTGCTTTGTTGGCTGCTTTATGGTCATTTTAATATATATTATTTTTTGGTATGCCATACGGTTGTCCACTGGGCTGATGAAATCCATCACATTGGCTCCCTCCTGGAATTCTGCCGTTTGAAACTACTGGTAACGTACTCGATACTGCAGATATATTCGGGTGCGAATGGCGCATATATATGAAAGGGTGATGAGAGCAGAGATTTTTTGAGTTCTCCCGCATAATTGTTTAACCTTGGCTCCATTTGCTAACAAGGAAAAGATCCGGGGAAATTTTTTCTAGCATTTTCAATTTATTTTTCATGCCTTTTAATATAATTTTATATCTTAAGGAGTTAACAACCCTAATTTTTCTTCTTATTATCCATATTTTTAATTATTGTTTCTCATCTTTTTATACAAAAAATTTATTTCTTTTTGCCTTACTCGTTTTATTTTAAAAAAAATTCTTCTATCATATTACATTATTTCCTCTTTTTTTTCACCTTTTCTTATCATTTTTTTTTATTTTTTTTCTTGTTCGGATCCTTAGTTCTCAATGTTTACCAAGGCCTATTGTAACTTATGTTTGAACGCCTACTAGCTATTTACATATCTTGTAGGATATTTAAAAACTTCCATCAATGCATTCAAATATAATTCTAGTCCACCAAAATTTATGGATAGTCTACCAATTTTAGTCCTTGTTCAAGCAAGGCTATAGTCCTTAGTTATGAAGTAAACATAGGCGATCCATTAGAATGATCCTACTTCTCTTTGTTAAAGGAAAGACATCAAGGATTCAAACTCAAATAAAAATAAATCCACTATAACCCAAAGAAAGATACGACCACATCAATTAGAAGATATGTGATAAAGTCTTCTCTAGTATGATGGATCTTATCTAATAAATTAGAAATGTAAAGTAAAGAGAGAAAGAAAGAGGGAGATACATTGCTAGCAAAGCTAACCAATTTTGTTTATCAATTGTCACTATTCAATCATACCGTAAAAGCCCCTTTTTATAAGCACCTCGCTTAAGGGCCTATTTGTTAAGGGCTATCAAGAGGGTGCCTATAAAAAGGAGCTTTCTGTGTATGATCAAATAGTTGATGATTGATAAATAAAACTAATTTAACTTATATTTGTTAAAAGCTTATCTAGTAGGGATGCAACTTGGGTTGGTTTGGATCGATGAAAGAATAAAATTTGGATTAAAAATGGATTGCTAAGTTGGATTAATAATTTGAAACGATAATTTATTGGTCCCTTGCTAAATGGTGGCTCAATAGGGGGAAGTGAATTGGGCTTTCAAAAATTTTGGTCATTAAATTGAGAAATGTGCTTAGAATAAAAAGAAGTAAGTTTCACAACACATGTGCACAAGATTTCATAGTGACCTTTCCTTGGTTCCTACTCCACTTCTCTGAGTCAGTCTTCTCTACTGATCTCAGGTTTCATTATTACTTTAATCAACCTGATCAAAAGTATATTGGTTTTCTGAGCTCACCAACCAACTTGTACACTTTTAGTAAGTCTTCCTACTTACTTTTTTCAATACATAAAAAGCAAGCACCCTGCTTGCTTTAATAGATACTAAAAAAAATGTACATATTAGTGCCTCTTACTTAGGCAGATTTGTACAGAAATTAAAACCTTAAATAATTGAACAAAGTATGCAATAAGGATGTATGTATCAAACTCCTTGAAAGTGAAGCATATCTGGCTTTGAATACTTTGACAATGTTGAAGCAGTTAGAGTTAAACAATGGAAGAAGATGTTGAATGCTCTTGTAAAAGCGTGAGTCAAAAAATTTTCTATTTTAATTTTTAATTTTTTTATGTTTTCCTATTGCTTTAGTCATCCTTTATAAGCTATGGAAGAGATTTTAACTATTGCAACTTTTCATAATTTGTCAAACATCTGAAAGACTTTGCTGCACATTTTAAATGTTTGAAAGACTTTGCTGCAACTTTTTATTTCTTGTTTGGCTTCAGAATTTTTGAAATAAATCTTCAGAAGTTCTAGCGTTGATCTACTGTTAGTTACAATTCAATCCATCTTCTATCAGACTTTTTGAAGCACTTTTTCAGAACATCTAAGCCAAGACCAAATTTAAATTGTTCTTGGCTGAACAAACTCAGATTCTTTGAAGGCTAATCATGATTTCTAATGCTATCAACAGTTATATTTTAGATTCTGAAGAACTTCTGAAATATCCTTGAAGCTTCAATTCTGCCTTTGATATTCTTCTTCAGTCTTGGCTTAATTTTTGAAGAAAGTCTGGCTTTTTGAAGTTGACTCTAACGGTCTTCTGAGTTGCATCTGAAAAAGTTTTAATCCTGAAGTTACTTTTGATGACATTGTGAGTTGCATCTGAAAAAGTTTTAATCCTGAAGTTACTTTTGATGACATTCTGAGTTGCTTCTGAGCTTTTGATAAGATTTTGAGTGACTTCTAAAGAGGCTTTTAATATCTGAAATTGCCTCTAATGAAGTTCTCAGTGCAAAATCTAACTCTGAACTCATTCTGAAGCAAGGATATCCACTTTCCGAAGCTTCTTTGAATATTGGAATTTCTTCTGAAACATTTTTGAAGTTTGAAGTGTTTCTACTTGAGCATTCTTTTAATTGTCTTATTTTGGAGGCTTAATGTGACAAATTTTTAAATTGATAGTATTACAATTAACACTGTTTATCATTTGTAGTTACTCTTCTTGATCTGTTTTGACATATAAACGTTGCATCACTTAGGAAAGTAATCAGTTAGTGTCTTAACTTTGTAGGCTCCTATAGTGTGGCTTAACCCAAGAGAGAAGGGATGAATTGGGTATGTAAAAAGTCATTGCTTAAACCTTATTGAAAATATTTTCCTCTTTTCGTGATTGTGTGTGGTGTATTGTAAGATAAATAATAAAAGAGGAAAATGCATGAAGAATAAAATAAATAATCAAACACATACATAAATAACATAATTTTTATAATGGTTCGGGAACCCATCCCTATATCCACTCTCCAAGAGCACACACTTCTTGTGCCTTGGGTTCTACTACATTCCATATAATGAAAATACAAAAGTACACCCAGCACTTTTCTAGATTCTAGCTTTAGGGGGCGTAAACAGTATTTCCGACACTCTTCTAGATTCTAGCTCCAGGGGGCGTAAACATAGTACTCCCAGCACTCTTCTGATTTCATGAGCTTACTAAGAAACTTATTGCTTTTGAAGGTCATCAGCAAACTTGATGGTTTTTTAGAGATCACCACCAACTCTCTATTTTTTAGATTAACCAGAAAACTTGTACACTTTTACAAAGTGTTATAATGAAGCATAAGGGAAGATATAATCTTTTACAGCTCTAACAACATAGAAAGTTTTTTCAAAATGTAAAGTTAATGGCCATATAAATACGCAGATTGAAGCTCATGAAAGATAGATGACAATTTAAGCTCTTAGCCATAAGTGAAAGAATTTGTATAAATTTTAGCTTATTTGAAAAGTATTCCTTCACCACCTTGAATTATCTTACCTCTTCTCCTTAAATAACTCTCTTGAAAACTTGACTGTTGGAGGAAAATGATCTTCATTGAATGCAGAGACAAAAGTAGATGAGCAAGAAAAAAATATAGAAGACCATTTTGATAATCTCCCATTTGAAAATGCCATCTTCTAATTAATTCCCATATGCTTAGAGCCATTCTACAGTGCCAACCTTGACATAGAAGAAGGTGAATAACAGGTTCAGGCAACTGATAAATGAGGAAATGTTGTAGCTCTAACTTGATTCACAATTTTGGAAAGAAGACAATAGATTCTAACAAATTCAGCTACTCCACTTTGACCAGTGCTTATTGCATTTGTCTAAAGTCAATATTAGACAAAGTCTTTTTCCAGCTGGACAGAGTCCCTTCATCTCCTACTTTATTCATAGTTGATTCTACACAAATTTGGGCTTCTTCATTTTTAGACAAATGTGTTTTACTCTCTGAACTTCTTCTTTTATCTACTGTCTTTTCATTATTTCTTCGGATAGTATGAGATTTCGAATGGAGTATTTAGATTGACATTTTTGAGCATATTATGAAATCTCTATAACTCAAACTTTTTGAAATGTGGCAAATGGTTAGAAAAAATATCTGCAGTCCTTCATTTGGAAATTTGAATGGGTTTTTGATACTTGATTCTTGTTTAGCACTTAGAACCTTCAAGTATTTCATTCTCCTTCAATGGATTTTGTATTTTTACAATCCAGAAAGGTTGTGGACCACTTGGAAGAATATCGTTGCAAGATATAACTGCTGCAGAGTACTGAATTTTTAATATTTGAAAATAGTAAATTTTTACTGTAGCAAGTTATTGTAGCATATCACTGTATTATTGCTTTGTCTATTAATTTGTCTGAAGTAAGTATCAAATGAATCTACCTGCTTAAAACGTTTGTCTATGGGTACTGTAGTAGAGTTACGATAGCACATTATTGTAACAGATCACTGTAGCACTTTATTTGTTGATTTGCCTAATTCTTTGTCTGTAGGGACTATAGTGGATTACTATAGCATCGCTTTGGCTATTATCTGAAATAAGTATTAGACAAATAAGTTTGTTTGTGGGTACTGTAGCAATGTTACTATAGCAGATCACTATAGTAGCACTTTGTCTGTTACTTTGTCTGAAGTAAGTATCAGACAAATAAGTTTGTCTGCCAGTTCTATACCAGGTTATTTTAGCAAATTACTGTAGAAAATTGTCTTGGTCTACTAATTTGTCTATTGCTTTTTCTAGATGAACTTTGTCTGTCACTATAGCAGTATTGTGGCATTTCACTATAGCAAAATTACTATAGTAGCGCTCCTGCACTTTAAAATTTCTGCACTTTTGTCACATTGTTAACTTGACCTTTTTCATTTTCCATCGTAAATCATAATATAATTATCAATATGAAATTTGTATAAGTTATAAAGCATGAATATGCAATTTGAATCATGACTTGTTTTTATAAATTCATCTAAGCACTCAATCTTTTTTATTTAAAAATATATCTAGACTTATATCAAGATGTATATGCTTGCATAAATGATATCCTAATAAGGTACACATATTTCAAGCATATATTTTTATACTTCAAGCTTCCTATACTAGAAGCATCATTAGCACAAATCAAGTCTTAAGACAAGTTTTGTTGTCATCAAAATAATATAATAATCTCAATAAACTCTTCACTTATATGTTTGATCATTATCAAAACCTAGTTATTTAATCACATTCATCATCAAAATCAAGCTTAATAGATATCTTTTTGATAATGATAAAACATTTGAGTGATGAACCTTTTACAAAATATGCAAAATATGCAATGTGCTCCTATTGGCTTAGTGTAGCTTTTACTAACTTAGTGTGGCTCCCCTGAATGGGTACTCTAAGTTACTTTGATTTTGATTTCTGATATTTCTCCCCTTGTTTGTCATAATTAAAAAGGCTAGAAAATTAAATATGTCATGACAAATGGAAACAGTTGCACAATAACTATGCATGGTGCAAACAACTATCTTCATGTCATTGTCAGAGTACATAAATGATAGAAATTACATTGTAGGTACATCAAGAAAGGATAGTCTTGGAAGAAGAATTACAATACATAAAAGAGTAAGAAAATGTAGAAAAGAGAGTAGCAATTTAGGGCTTTTTATAGTTAGGATTAGGCTTTTTAGGGTTGGGTTTAGGTTTTCTAGAATAGGTTAAGGGATAGTAGGTAGGATTGTTAGTGAAGGGTGTACGATCAGTAGGTGAGGTAGGGACTGGGGTTGTGGAGGTTTGAGGCTGCATAGGAATGGTTATTAGAAAATGTGCTGGAATAAGTTGAATTTGTGTTTTATAATTAGGATCCAGCAATTCAGGGAAGTAAATGGGTTCTTTGTTTTGAATGACTGTATAGTTGGCATGCATCCTTGCATGATATTCTTCTTCATGCAGGATGATGGGTTCTTGGTTGGAAGGTCTAGGTGTGGGTTTTACTGGTGGAAGTGTGGGTCTGGATTTTGAAGAGGCCTTTAGTTTAGGTGGGGCTTTTGGTTTTGGCAAATTTTTAGGTTTAGATGGTGCTTTGGCTTAGGCAAAGTTGTAGGTTTGGGAACAGAGGTTCGTTTTTTTGATGCTTTTGTTTTTGGAGAAGGTGGAGTTGGTTCAAGTGCAGGAGATGGTTTTGAAACCCAAATTTTATGTTGGATGGATGAATCAGCGAGTTGCGGATAGGGAAGAGGAAGGTTGTCACCAATAGCTTGGAGATTGGCCTAGGAGAAAAATGAAAGTTCTTCGTCAGTTAGACAGATTTGATTGTGAGGTCCTAAGGGAGATGGAAAAGAAGTTCTGGATGACCTAGATTTGAGAAGCATTTGAAGGAGTTTTGGGGCATACAAATCTAGAAAAGTTTCAAGATAGGGAATTTGAGGATCATGGCCTCATGGAATGAGAGGAGGATCAAGGAGAAGTTGAATCCTAGAGAGGTCTTTAGGGTTAGTGAGATGTGGGAAAGGCAACTCCTGGGGAGATATGATTAGGTTATGAGAAAAAAACATTTCATAAATAGTAGTTTTGATTTCTAATCTGGCCCTAAATTCAGAATATGTCATTTTGATGGGATGGCACATTTGCAAAAGAAAGTCAGAATTATCTTCTACCTTCTTGGGAGGAGTTTTTGGGGTTGTCCTAATATTTTGTGGGTGGAATCTGTTGTATTTAGTTGGGATATCCTATGAATCCCAAGAATTAGACCAATCTAGATATTCTGGTGGTCCTGGGGGAATAAAATCTATCGTAGAGAGAGGTCTATGATAACAGATGATGGTTCTATAGGGGTTTGAGAGATAGTCTTCTAGTGGTATAATAATGAGTTCAATAGGCAAAAAGTCTAGATAAATTGAGGAAGGTAGTTGTTTGGGTTATCCCCAAACGGAATGCTGATGTAGCTTTCAAGATCTTCCTTTCTTAATCCTGCAAAACTAGAACACAAGTCAGAGGGCGCCGGGGGGGTTCCCGGCGTGGACACTCCGACGCTCAAG
>JAYJMB010002389.1:0-15357 GCA_036873735.1 Pouteria campechiana
GGGGGAGTTGGAGTGCATTAAATGTGAGAGAACATTCAAATTTTTTGATCGTTAGAGTCGGCAGGCTATATAGCAAGCGACTGAGCCAATTAGTTGTGGACTAGGAAATATGGCAGGCACCATGGAAAATCAGCTATGGTCATTGTTGGGATTATTGAATGATTTTGATGACATTAAAACTTACAAAACACTTGATTTATACTAATGTTACTTGAATGTATAAATATATGCTTGGATTGTAAGTGCTTTATTGGGATGTCATTTATGCAAGCATATACATCTTAGTCTATATTATATTCAACTTTATTTATCATTCTATAATACCTTGGATCATTGCTAATGAGCTTTAAAGAGTATATTCATGCTTTACAACTTATGCACACCTCATTTAGATAATTATATTATGATCAAATTAACAAGTAGCAAAAGTGCAGAAATTTCTTAAGTTAGGAGCCCTGCTATAGTGATTTTGCTAGAGTAAAATGCTATAATGCTGCTATAGTAGTTGCTACAATACCAGGCAAAGTAACTTTACTCAAACAAATTGCTATGCTATAGTGACCTACGGACGAATCGGCTATAGTAACCTTCAGACGAATCTACTACAGTAGCCAATGGACGATCTACAGTGTCTATTACAGTACCACAGACAAATTGCTAAGATGAATTGACAAATGAATTGCTATAGTGATTGGTTACAGTAGTGGCTATAGATAAATAGGCAGATAATCAATTTGTCTATTATTAACTACAAACAAAGTGGTGCTATAGTGATCTACTATGGTAATTTGCTGTAGTAAAAATTTCCTATTTTCACATATCAAAAATTTAACACACTGCAACAACTATATCTTGTAATAAATTTTCTTTCAAGTGGTCTACAACCTTTCTAGATTGTAAAAATAGATAATCCATTAAAGGAGAATGAAATGATTGAGGGTTCTAAGTGCTAAACAAGAATAGAACATCAAGAAATCCATTGAAATTTTGAAGTGCTGGACTGCGGATATTTGCTCTTACCATCTGCCACCTTTTAAAAAGTTTGAGTTGCAAAGATTTCGAAATATAATCAAAGATGTCAATCTAATTACTTTATTAAAATTCTTACACTATTTGGAGAAATGGTGGAATGACAGCAGATGGAAGAAGTTTAGAAAGTAAATATATTTTTTTGGGAATGAAGAAGTCCAAATTCCTCCATAACTTACTATAGACAAAGCAAAAGACAAATGTGGAATAAAAGAAGAATAACTCACTTCGTCTAATCGAGTAAACAAAAAGACAAAGCTGAATTTGTTTGTAGACCAGTTCGACTTCGTTTGTGGTGCCACAATTTGTCTGTTACTTACTACAAACGAAGTATATTCACAAAGCTTCAACTAGAGGATTCAAATCAATGGGATGTTTATCAGAGACTTATGATAGACAAATGCAAAGATAAAGAGAGGTCGTGACTTTGTTCCAAGATTAATTGATTCGTATGACTTGCATTAAAGTGACATCCACATTCTACGCTTCTAATGTGTAGAATCGTCTCAATTACCATTTTTGTCAATAAGTGGTGTTGCAAAATTTTCAGTTGTGACAAGTCAAATGAGGAACATCTTTTGACATGGCTTTCTTCCTCTCTAAATGACATTATAATAGCTCGAGACAAATAAGAAGGCATGAATTCCAACTATAGAATGCTGTTCTTCATTCAAAGTTGCTCTCATTTCTACATCAAACTCAACCTTCTACTCTGCAATGGTCAAGTTTTTGAAGATCTATTTAAGGAGATAAGTTGGATGATTCAAATGTGATGAAAGAATGCTTTTCAAATGTGCTTAACCTTATGCAAATCCTACCTCCCATGGCTGGGAGCTTAAACCTTCAATTATCTATTCTTGAGCTTCAACCTTTACATTCTTAATGGCCATTTTCTTCACATTATGGGAAGATTCTTTTTTAAGACTAGAGTTGTAAATGATCTCATCTTTCCTTATGCTTCATTATAACACTTTGTTAAAGCGTATAATTTTTCTGGATAATATAAAAACTAGAGAGTTGTTGGTGATCTCTAGAAAACCATCAAGTTTGCTGCTAAGCTTTGAAACTAATAAGTTTCTTGGTAAACTCCTAAAAACTAGAAGATTGCTAGGAGCACTAGTTTATGTGCACTAGAGCTGGAATCTAGAAGAGTGCTTGGAGCACTATGTTTACACCCCCTAAAGCTAGAATCTAGAAGAGTATTGGGAGTACTATGTTTATGCCCCCTAGAGTTGGAATCTAGAAGAGTGTTGGGAGAGTGTGGAATACAAGATATAGGAATGTATGTTATTACTATAAAAATATTATGTATGTTATTAATGTGATTATTTTACTTTCCTTGCACATTACTGCTTTAATATTTATCTCATACTATATCACACACAAGCACAAAAAGAGAAAATTAATCCATCAAGGGGTTAAACAAATAATTTTAATAAACCCAATTCACCCCTCCTCTCTTAGGTGAAGCCATCCATTGGGACCCAATAGTCGTATTCATGGAAAACTTCTGAACTCATGTTCCTGACCACTTACAGGCAGTATAGCAGGTGGTTGAGCCAATCGGTTGTTGACCTGGCAATTTCAACAGGTAGTATGAATCTGCCAAGTGATTCTTCACTTAAGGTGGTAGGCAGTATCATATAATGACTATAGATTCAGGTCGCGGGGTCGCAAGCAATATCCGCAGGTGGTTGGGATATCGATTGTAGACATCCAAGGGTGCATTTCCTCTTGGGATGCTATAGGTGATATGCTGGGGCTACTGAGATATCGGTTGTGGAGCAGGTGGTAGACACAGGTAGTTGAGCATTTTGACTATAGTCTTGTAACCTTCTTTTCTGCAATTTGGTGTTTTGTAAGCCTTGCCATTTTTCATTTATGTATCAATAAGATTTTTTTAATCATTAAAATAAAGATAATTCCAAGTGATACACAAGAAGGTTCAATTAGACACTAATTTATATTGTCTTCTGAGATAGCAGAACCCAAGACACTAAGGGAAAGTGCTTGGAAAAGTGAAGTATAGAGGTATCTCAAACCAATATGAAAATCCCTCTCTATTTTGTGATTGCTTGATCATTTTCTTTATTTACTTTGTTGAATTGCAAAGAGGGTTGGATTTTCAAAGAATTTTTATAATCCAATTCACTCCTCTCCTTTTACGTTTAGCCTTGCTTAAGGGACCAACATGGATAACCATAGGACTTGTGTAAAGATTAATACATAGAAAGTAAATATTAATCCAATTTATGCTTGTTAATAGTGCATATATATTAAACTTGACAATTTAAACAATAATGCATCATACGTGAGTTGTCATTTATAAAAATAATTTTAAAGTGATGAATGTTTGAGTGATAAAATCATTCATCTTGGGCTACAAACACTGAACGATAGTAGGAATATCCAAGCAAATAAAACAAAGATTCATGGCTGCACTACTCTGAATACCATTGTGTCATTCATGGACGAGAAAATACTATTGGCCAATTTGTATCTAGAATCAAAAGAAATTACACCTTGTACTTGCTTTTATCGTCTTAAACTATATTCATTGAAACATACATGTAGACTCTCCTTGCAAACATGAATGGAAAGTACATGTATAAATTTAAGAGCTTTACAACATTTGCTACCATGAAACAGGTGTAGAAATCCATTACAAATGTGTTTTATTCTAGCAAAAAAGAAATACAATACTTGAGCATATAAAATGAGAAAAGAAAATAAAAGGAGTTGCCACTTGTCCTTAATTTAGAGGGATCTGACCTCTGCTATTATTCAGACAAGGCACTATATACATAGAGATAGGTTCCTAGCCCATAACCAAAAATATGCAAAAATATATAGTAAATTCCCATTCTTTGTTTGCAGCTTCATATACCATGGACCAGATTTAAAGAAAGTTTAAAAGTGATATAATGGTCTAGGAGTTTGGTCATTCTTGGATAAAGAGGATTTTCTTTGATAAAGAGAAAGGAGAACTCAACTCCTAGGGTCTATTGTAGAAGTTGATTTCTAGAATGAACATCAAAAGTCAAGCCAAAATCTCCTTCAATAGCTTCTATCACCATGATTTTCTTACTCTTGCTAAATGGGAGTTAAGAGTGCCTTTTTATAGGATGTTAGAGGCTAGAGAGGGAGGATATTTGTCTTGTTTAGATTGGTTAGTTGTGCTAAAGATTAGCATTTTTCTTCCATTTAAGATTGTTTGTTGGACATTTTCAATAGCAACGAGTCCTTTAACTACCCTTTGGTTCCTTAACTATATGCTTGGAGAACTAGAAAATGTCGAATAGGCTTATCTCATTATTGGTCAACAACTAGGTGTCTATAGTATCAAAACTTTTGTAATAAGTGGTATCAAAACCTATGGTTGAAAATTTGTGATTTGAGATAGTGGATTAGTATTAGATCAATTATGAAAGAGAATTGGAATAGTAAGATCAGGTTAAGTTTGAGAGATTATCTAGTTGTTTGTCATGATTCAGAACCAAAAATGTTGTAATAAGTGCAATTTTGATACTAAGTCTCCCAAGGTCTATTGTACTCCAGATGTAATATAACACAAAAATATATCCAAACACACTCACAAATATAAAAATCACATTGATTTATTTATTAATATGTTCATAAGATATATCCACTATAAAGTTTCACAAACATAAAATGAAATAGAATAAAATTTCATCATCTATCCCAGTCCATGACCTACTGCGCATTGCAAATTACATCATCTGAAATAAATAATCAAGATATGAGCCGATAAAACTAAATAAGTAGGAAAGATGTACTTAGATCTTTCATCAAGAGATGTCCAACACACTAAATCAAGTATATAAATACAACATCATTATAACAAGTACAAAAATGAGGAACTAAAACAAAAATGGAACATATAAGATTTATCGTTTTGGAATGAATCAAACAATTTTTATTTTTATTGATGTCCTCATTTAATTATGCTTTTATGTGTACATCAGAAAAGTGCATATTCACATCCCAAACCACAAATGATCCTAATTACATCTCTACATTGGGAGAAAACCCTTGATTAAAATAAAAAGTACAATGCATTTAAAGACCCCAAGATAAAATATGCTCTCTTAGATAAACATGTGTTATCTTTGGGATCGTCGAGTACGTTACAATGGCTTGAAATTTAGTGGATCGCCTCAAGCCAATGGGCAGAAAGGATGACATGACTTTAGGCTAGATTTCTAGATTCTGGGTCAACTTAAAGAATGGGTGTTTTTGATCCAATTGGTATGTCCTACATGGAATTAATATTGGGTGGTTTCTACTATTTAAACTATAAGACCCAATTTACATATCTCGGAAGGACTCAGGACCTAGTGATCTCTATTATGTTTAAACTTGAAAGAGATCAGAAAAAATAGGTAACCTAGGTTTAGTTTAGCTTTCTCGCATTGCCCATGAGAAGCTTAGGAAGAGTGGGCTAGGTTGACTGGGTTTTGGTTAGCTTTCTCATATTGCCCATGAGAAACTTAGGAAGAGTGGGCCAAATTAACTGAGTTTTATTGATTTGATGTGGTTTCGCTAAGGTTTAACTCAGTGAGTCATAACTGAGTGTCTTAGTCCTAGACTTAGGCTTTTGAGTGGTTTGATGGGTAGTGTTTGCTAAGGTTTGATTTGGTGAGTCATGACTTAGTGACTCGGTGAGTCATGACTCAATGACTTAATGAGTCATGACTCAGTGACTTAGTCTTAGACTTAGGTTTTTGAGTGGTTTGATGGGTGGTGTGAGTGGTTTGATGGGTGGTGTTTGCTAAGGTTTGACTTGGTGAGTCATGATTCAGTGAGTCATGACTTAGCGACTCAATCCTATACTTAATTAAGCATAATCATGATTGACACTAATAATAGCGATTAGTGCTAATGATAGTCCCTAATTAATTTAATGCAGTATATAGGGTACATGTCATCACTTTCTGATTTTATGGGTTGTTTTAGAGCAACTCTACCATTTTCAGGGTTTAATTAGTGTTTTAATAGGTTTTGGTGTCTAATTCAACATTATACTATTTTCTATTAATCATGTGGGACCCACCATTACCACAGCATGGGTGGGACCCATGTGTGTAACATGGTGTGACTATGGCAGAGTGTCCTTAGGCACCAAAGAAATTACCAGTGGCCAAAAGTGTCAAGGGAGGCACTTGCCTCTTGAAGAATCTTTAAGCTCTTTTAGTCCAGACAATCTCTGCCTATCTCCTTTTTCAAATGAGCAAATGAAGGGGTATTTATAAGCTTGAGCCTTTGAGGGTAATTTAGGAAATAACTCCTATGTCACTTCTAGGGGGTAATTTGGCAAATTATAGTTATGGCACCTTTAGGGGTAGGGGTAGTCTAGTAAATAGCTTTGTGGCAACATCTAGCTCTGTGGAAACATCTGGGTTCAGTGGAAATGTTGGAACTTAGTGGCAATGTTTGAGCTTAGTGGCAACATCTAAGCTTAGTAACAACATTTAGATCTATGGCAACATTTGAGCATTATGGCAACGTTTGAGCTCTGTGACAACATTTGAGCATTGTGGCAACGTCTGAGCTCTATGATAAAATTTGAGATCAGTGACAATATTTGATCTCAGCGGCAACGTTTAAGCTCAGTGGCAACGTTTGAACTCAGTGGCGACATCTAAGCTTTGTGGCAACGATTAAGCTCTGTGGCAACATCTGAGCTCTAATATCCAAGTGGGAATGAAATTTTTGCAAATTGCCCAACTTTATCAATTATATATGCATTTTTCAATATAATTGGTGTCAAGATTGTTACTTATAATTTTCATGATAATAAAACTTATATTAAGATAAAATAATATATGTGCTTAATAATCATATGCATAATTATGATTTGATAAATGTTAATTGATAACATGAAAAATCTCTTTCTCATGGTGCGCTTAATCTTAGTTATCATTTTAATATGTTGAACTACATATTTTGAATTGAGCTTTATTGAAATATTAATATTATTGTTGATTCACAACATGCACACATCACATGATTATATGATACTAACAATGTAGCAAGTGCAGAAAAATTTTAAGTGCAGGATCATAGTCATTTGCAATCAACTGCCACAACTATTTGCAACGTTCCAAAGGGATTAAATTGCTAAAGATCATGGAAGAAGAAGAAGAAAACAAGGCTTCATAGATGAGCTATAAGAATTTTGCTTTGTCTACTAAATCCAAAGAGAAACTTTAACAGACAAATGCAAATGATAGAAAACAGTTGAAGACAAAGCCATGGTCAGGGAGCATAAAGTTGTTTGAGAAATTAGAAGTATCAATTGACTAGAGTTTGTCTAAGACAAAGAAAGAAAGAGTAAGCTCATCAAGAACTCAGACAAATGAAGAAAGAATAATGACAAAGAGATGGTCACCCAAACAACTAGGCACAAAGAGAAGAAACTTTGTCTCACCAATAAAGTCAGATGAATGGATTCATCTAAGGATAAGAAGGTGTAAAGATGAAGAAGCGACTTCATCTGAGCAAAGACAGATAAATCAACAATGAAATAAGAAGGAAGTTGCAGAGATGAACTCCATCCATTGTAGAACAAATAAGGAATTCGACTTCATTTGCATGATCAAATTCATCTGTTATTTTCTATAGATGAAATAGAAGATGAAGTAGAAGCTACATAATGGGGATAGATGAAGCTGTATAGACAAAGTAGCTACTTGGACAAGTGAACTTCAATGCACAGGCACATTCGTATACAACTTACTATAGACAAACTTATAGACTAAGTGCAAGCCCAATTTGTCCAAGATAAAGTAAAGCAGAGTTCGTCTATCACTCATAATAGACGAAGGAACAAAAGAAGAATATTATACTTCATTTGTTCCAATAGACAAAGCAAGTTCATTTGTCAATCAACAGAGTTTGTCTATCGATCTGTTCGACTTTGTCTATGATGCTAGAGTTCCTTTATTACTTACAATAGATAAAGCACATTCATGAAGGATTAACTGATAGGCAAATCTCATGGAGGAATTCATCTAAAACTTATTGTAAACAAACTAGAGTTCGTCTGTTGATCAGTTTGACTTCGTCTATGATGCTAGAGTTTGTCTGTCGATCAGTTTGACTTCGTCTATGATGCTAGAGTTTGTCTGTTATTTACGACAGACAAATCATACTTACAAAGGATCGACTGATAGATAAACTAATAGGAGAATTCATCTATAATTTAGGATAGAGAAATGCAGACAGAGAGAGGCCATGATCTAGTAGAGAAAAATTAATTTATGTGACTTGCATATAAATGACATCTCTTTTATGCTTTCATTATGCAGACTCATTTTAGAAACTATTTTTGGCAACAAGAAGCACTACAAGTTTTCTAACTATGTCAAGTTAAAATGAGAAAAGACATTTTAGCAATAGCTTATCTTCCTCTCTATAAAAGAACAACAATACAGTAGCTTGAGACAAATAAAAAAGCATGCACTCCAATGGAAGAAATCTCAGTGGTCTTCTTCATTCATTGCTGCTCCCGTTTCTGCATTCAACAAAACCCATCTTTCTCCAATGGTCGAAATTATGAAGAAGCTATTTAAGGAGAAGAGGTGGGATGATTCAAATGTGGTGAAGGAAGACATTTCAAATGAGCTTAACCTAATGCAAATCCTTCCACCCATGACTAAGAGCTTAAACCTCCATTTATCCTTTATGAGCTTCAATTTGCATATCCTTATGGTTATCAGGTTTAAATTTTGGGATGATTTTTTTGTATTACTAGAGCTGTAAAAGATCTCATCTTCTCCTATGCTTAAATATGTATTAATTTTCTAGTTAAATTGAAAAACCAGTGAGTTTGTGGTAAGTTCAGGAAAACCACATTGTATGAGTTATTGGTGAGTTCTAGAAAACCATCAAGTTTGTTGGTAATCTTTGAAACCAGTGAGTTTTATGGTAAGTTCATGAAAACTAGAAGAGTGTTGGGAGCATTATGTTTATGCTCCTTGGAGCTAGAATCCAGAAGAGTGTTAGAAATACTATTTATGCCCTCTAGAGCTAGAATCTAGAAAAGTGCTAGGAGAACTTTTATATTTCCATTATATAGGATATAGTGGAACCCAAGGAGAGTAGATGTAGGGATGTGGATCCTAAACTACTATAAAAATTGTTTTATTTGTATGTGTTTGTTCATTTGCTTTATCCTCCATTCACTTTACTATTTTATCATTTATTTTACATCACACCACACACAAGCATAAAAAGAGGGAAATGGTCCAATAAGAGTTAACTACTGAATTTTCATATACCCAATTCACCTCTCATCTCTTGGGTTAAGCCATACTATGGGGCTCTATAAGTGGTATTAGAGCGGGATAGATAAACAATTCTAGTGATCCATTTAGCTTACCCAACAATATTATTCTCTGTGTTCTCTAAAGGATACTCCATCTCTTTACTTTCATATTTTCAATGGATTGAATTATGAGTAATGGAAGAATAGATTGGAAATATATCTTATGGCCAAATAATCTTCATCTATAAAAACTCATCTATATTGGCATAAGTGAAAATGAAATGAGAGCAAAGCTAGGAATGTTAAAATTTCACTATATGCTCTTTTCTCCACCATTTGCAAAAGATGTCTTAGCTTATAAGTGGATATGAGAAATCTTAAAACAAGCCAAAGACAATTACTTAGGGGCAAAACACCTTGCACTCACACATTACCTATAAAACTATTAAGACTAACTTAAGTGCAGGAAATCGAGGAAAGGAGAAAATAAACTCCCAAAGAAGAAGAAGGAGAAGAAAAAAGGAGACTTGGTCTGAAGAAACAAAAAGAAGACTTGATGAAATACCAAGTTCCTTTGAAATAAAGAGGAAAGGTAAGCGCAGGTATGACACTCAACTCAAATGCCTTCATTGAATATACCATTATCTGAGTTTTAAAAATTTACTTGGGTGTTTCTTTTAGTTCATTCCAGGTTAATAAGAATTCATGTTCGTTCTTTCAATTACTTATGTCTATTTACATGTCTATAGAGACAAGTTTATATTCAAAACTTTTACATTCATTCATTTGTACATTAATAGAAATTAGAAATCATATTTAGAATTTTGATTGCTTAGCTAACTGAACATTGATAAAAATAAAGATTCATGTACAATGTTATCTATACATATCATGTTCATTCATGCATATACATAAGAAAAATATAGAATTCACACTAGGAAAAATAAAACTCAGAAAAACATAAAGTAAAATTCTCAAGATAATCAGGAAGTAAGAAAAATAACACTCAGATAATAAATAACTTAAAGATAAGAATGCCTAAAAGACATAAAACTAAAAATATAATAAAATAACAAAATTGAATGATTATGCTCAAAATCATTAAGGAAAAAGGTGAGTTGATCTACAACATAAGGTTAATTGCTATTCACAACTGTGCTAGTTCAGATAACTCAATGATTGACTAAAGTGGAATAGTTATCCTATCTATTCATAAAAATTGCTTTAATTCATCAGCCTGTTTCTCTACACACCATTATGGTTAAGATGATACTTTGCATTAATAAATTATCAATACATGTTCATATCTGTTTGAGCCTATCAATGAAGAGAAAGTACAAGAGTTTCTTAAAGTGTATGCAGGAGAGCTTGAAATGAGCATAGAAGAAGAAAGAGAATAATGAAAAATCAAAACCTTTTTCTTAGCTCACAAATCCTATCAAAGTGAGCCAACAAGTTCAAGTTTTGGATGCAAAAAAATGATTGAACAAATTAAGACTATATCCCAAACAATATCAAATCTCAGATGATGCATCAACAACTTCACATAGTAGAAGCAGAATGAATAGTTAAAGTCTGGCAACAACACTTATGAGCTCAAATGAGAAATTCATGAAAGAAAGCATCAAAAGAGATAAGTTATCTAAATTGCTTATATTTTTCATTGCTATATATTCTAGATGCCTCTGAATGAACTACCTTGGATTGATATGAGTTTACTGATTTGAGCTAGACCATTCTGAAAACTTTAATAAACCTTTAAAGGATCAAAACTTTAACATCATTATAGTCCTAAGGCATAGTCAAGACTATTTGAGAATCTTCACATTTTAAGGTTTCGAATAGGAATTTCATTCCTAGTCATTCATTCTATAATAATGATTATAGGCTTGATCACTTAAAAAGAATCAGAATTGATAAGTAAATATATAAAGACAATACTCATAATCATAACACACAACATATAAAAAATAGGAAATTAAAATAGAATATTTAAGAACATTAAAAATCCACTTGGTTTAGTACAATAAGCATTTAAAACATCTACTTCTTTAAAATCTCTATAGTTGCCTCCAACTCTTCAATCCTTTTTTGAGCCTCAGATAACTCCTTCTTCAAAGTTGTAACTCTACCGATAACATCCTCATAAGCTATACAACAGTTAGTCAAAAGAAGATCTGAACAAGTATTTACCTTCTTAGCATACCTCAATTCCTTCTTTAATTGCTTCACTTCTTATTTTAAAAAGAAAATCTAGTTATTCCCCTCAATCTTATCTTGCTCCATCTTTGTGAACCTCTTAACTTTGTATATCATTTTTTCAACTAAATATGATTTAATATAGACAAAGCGGAGAACATGTAGGGTCACAACCAGTTTACTCTATGGTCAAACCTCAATAATTATCTTCTTGATAAAAATAATAAGAGAGATACATTGGCAGCACCAAAAAGAAATAGATCCTCGCACATTAGAGACCCAAATAGGACCCAATAGGATCATGTATTTTCACTCTTAAGTTATAATGAATAAACTATGCTTAAAAATTGTTCAAATTCTTTTAATCACATATCCAATGATTGAATTAGTATAATAATGATCTTATGAAACATAAAGCATAACTCACCAAGCATAAAACCTTGTAAAGGATCAGAAAATTAGAGATTATTGAGAATAAAACTTAAATATAAATAGTCACAATATTACATCTAAAAGATTCAAACCATCAAAAGATACAAAAGAAAATAAAACTATTTATTTAGCCAAAACATTAACAACTATCTCCAATTCATCAACCCTTTAATGAGCTTTGGCCAACTCTGTTTCCAAGTGTTTAATGGGATCTATGACTTCCATATAAGCCATGGAGTTCATAGTCAAGAAACGCTCAAAATGAGCAGTATTACTCCTAATGGAAAACAAATCTTCTTTTAACTGCTTGATTCTATCTTAAAGAAATAGAATCCTCTCTACAATTTTGAAATCTGCATTATCATCCTCACCTTGAATCTGCCGTGAAGAAGAACTTTACAATGCCATGACTGCTCTAAAATGCATTGAAAGGTCGTCTCTTCCCTAACCCTTCTATAGGAGAAAGAGAATGAGAAGAATTTCTCCACTTCCCAAGCAACCTATTAACTTTGCCATTAATACTCCCAATAATGAAACAAAAGAAAAGAAGACACACATTGAAAACAAGGACCCACCATTGTACCTATCAAACTAAAACTATGTGTTGTCACCATATTTACATGAAATCATTTTTTGAATATTAACTTCATGTCCTAGTATAAAATAATCACGATTTTGATGAATAATACATGCTTAATTATTCAATGTTTGAATGTTGCCCTTCATATGAATCTTCCTCTTGTATTGGCAAAAACTTATAATGCTTATTACAATTATTGAACAGTATCATTGATATGAATCTAGTCTTTACATTGATATGAAATAATCCTATGTAATGATGAAGTTATGCCTAACATGAGATTAAGGGGGAAAGAAAATCATGTACTAAAATATATAAATGATAGGGGGGAGAGAAAACTGTATGATAAATGTGCAAGACAGGGAGAAAAAAATTAAGAATATGAGAAAGAAAATTAACTTATAAGCTTAAATAAATTAGGGGGAGGAAAATAAACCAATAAGAGAAAGAAGGATGTGCTAAACCTTTTTTATTCTGACAAAAAGGGGGAGAGAAATGTGAGAGACTTGTGTACAAACAAAAAGGGGGAGAGTGACAAAAGGGTCAAACCCCATCGGATCATATAAGTCAACTCTTCAGGGGAGATTAAAGGAAGATTATAATTTTTAATAACAAGTCTTCAAAGTTTTATCATCATAAAAGAAGGAGATTAAGGGAAGATTATAATTTTTAATAACAAGTCTTCAAAGTTTTGTCATTATAAAAAAAGGAGATTAAGAGAAGATTACAATTTTTAATAACAAGTCTTCAAAGTTTTGTCATCATAAAAAAGGAGGAGATTGTCAGGATTGTTATATATGATTTTGATGATAACAAAACTTGTATTAAGATAAGATAATATGTATGCTTAACAATCATATGCATAATTATGATTCAATAGATGTTAATTGAGAACGTGAAAAATGTTGAACCAAACAGTGCATGTGGTAATTAGTCAAGTTTTGATGATGAACAATAACATATAAGTGAACATATGTGGTACTAACAATTATGTTCTCAAGCGTTGCAGAAATATGTCTAAACATATAGTGAAGTAAATTGAATACAGTGGATAATGTACATAGTGAATGCATCAGCAAGTACAATTCATTGGCCGAAAGAAGACAAAAATGATAAAAAAGAATGACACTGAAACTTTAAAAAGAAGTCATCAAGTAAATCTATAGTCATGGAGCTCAAGCCCCAATAAGTGATCAAAAAAATTATCTATAGATAAAGTCAGTGTCAGATAGCATCCGCTTCAAGAAGATTCAGACAAATCATTCCACGGACAAGACAGAAAAATTGATTATAATCAACACTTGTCCGCAACTTAAAGATGAATTCAGTTTGCTCAAGATGAGACAAAATGAAGCAAAAATCAGATAAATGAAGAAGCCAAAATGGAGATAAAATAACTCAAGCATTTTTCTATCATGTAAAGCTCATCAGAAAACTGAAGAGGATAAGGAACCTGTCTACAATCTATGAAAATATAGAAGATGAAGAAAAAGCGATAACACAACTAAAGAAGGAAAGTATCTACCATCTTTACCTATAAGAGTTATCTGCCACTAGTAACAGACAGATTCATCAAACAACCTTTAAAGAAGCAAGTCATCCATACCTCAACGAGTCGTCTGTTACTTAACAGACAACTATCATATAAGCAACTAGAAGGAGAATTTGTCTGCTTGCTATAATTTTGTTTATCACTTACGATAGACAAACCAACAGACAAACAATTTGGAAGACTTTGTCTATGGGCTGAAACTTTGTCTGCTAATCTTAATGGAAAAACAACAAATAAAGTATATTTTGTCTATCAAGGAAGAAGCTTTGTCTATCAAGAAGAATCATCTGCTACTTACAATAGACAAAGGCACTTTGGCTGATAACTAGAAGACTTTGTTTGGTGAAGGATACTTCGTCTGCTATGAAGATGCTTTGTCCACATCATAAAGATCATCTGCCACTTAGAACAGACGAAGCAATAGATAAAGCTACCTCACATAATGAAGGAAACTTCGTCTATCAAGAGAATGTCGTCTGATGAACAATGAAGAAGAGAAACGTCATCTGTGCTTTTACAATTTAGCTATTACTTATAACAGATAAACCAGAAGATGAAGTAAATTGCTACAACAGTCTCTGACAAGGACAAAGTGGTCTATCATGTGGATATACTTAGAGTTACTTTGTTTATTACTTATAAGAGATAAATTTAAGACATGATTCAACAAAGTTCTTAGATAAAACATGACAGATCATGAAGATAGAAGCCATCTATACTAGACATCGCTAATTGCACTCTCCAGTTATAATCTTATTCAATGCAAATTTTATAAAGCATACTAGATAATTCAATATTAGTTGAAGATGGAAAGAAATATAAAGGAAAGTAGTCTACACTCTGTCAAAAGTTGCAATACTCAGAGGCTACGTCCCTTCAGGCCTAATGAGCGTCTTTCCAAACTAGTGAATGTGTCATTCAACCAGAAAAGTCTTCATTCAGTGTTTGTTAAAATCAAAAAGGCACCTTCTTCAAAGAATGGTGCTGCAGGCTTTCCAACTGCAAGTGAGTTTCTCAAGAAGATAACTTTTCAACGGGTGAAATCAGAATGGTCTTCAATATTAATAGAAAACCAATTACCTCCAATGGGTAGAAGTTTCTAAAGCAATATAAAGATAGTGTAGAAGCTGAGAGAAAAATAAGGACAGAGCTCAAACAAGTAACATCTCTCTCAATTAGACTATGCTTCCTCCTCGATAATCAATCTCCATGGTGTTGATAGATGTAACGCCCCGCCCTCCTGGGGTCGTTACTCCACTTTACACCATAAATCCA
>JAYJMB010002390.1:0-15354 GCA_036873735.1 Pouteria campechiana
ACCTCCCAAATGGACACATTGTGGTGCACGGAAAGTAAATGCAAAGTATCGCATGTGCAATGACATGTCCTTAAAGATGAGGAGATTCAACCATCAAACTCATCAAATTGGGTTACTAATCTAGCATGCCCAACACCAAATTTTGGCATGGACACCAATTCATGTTCATCCAACCCCACCACTAGTTTAGAAGTTCCTTGCTAAACAGTTATGTGACCCATCAAGATAAGATATGAGGTAGAGCTATGATTCGATGGATTTTAAAATGCCCCTGTAATAATTATTTTCAAATTAATATTAATTCGATTTGCTATATAAGAGCACAGGTTAGGAGTTTTCCTCCTATATAACACTTACTTTGTCTACAGATTATGTAAGGTCAATTGATAAATTAAATTATCACCATCAGATACACTTTAACTTTGGTTGACATGAGTCTTTTGTGTGATGAGTTGATTAGGACATTGAGAAATTGCATATCCACCCACATGGTTGTGAACTCTAAAACTCAGGTTAAAGAAAAAGGAATAAAATCTCTTTATTAATATTCCACATAAACCCAATGCTAATGTGTACATTAGAAAATAAGAGCACCTGAATGTTTATCCATTAGCTTATAACACATTTGAGATTGATGTTGTGATGGATCTAAATGGATAAATGGATTGTAGAACCAATCGAGCATTTAACATGTGAAAGATGAGAATGAGAACTACTTGAATGCACAAAAATATTACAACTTCAACATTGATTACTCTTCTATGTTTGTTATTTTCTCTTTTGAAAAAGTGATGCTACCACAAAGCTAAACAAAGGCAGCCATAAATTATAAAAATTACAGACATATTAGGCCCCCCTTTTAATCAGTCTTATTTCACATCGTATAAGAATTTACACTATTCCTTTGCTTTTATCTCTTTAGGAATTTGTTTAGTACAGTCTTTATAGGAGGATTTTCCACATTATAATCTTTCTCAGGATTCACCTCCTTCTTCAATGCAAACTGAGCGATGAGATTCACCTATTTCCGCAATCTAGCATTGTCAATGAGGGTATTAGTCAGCATCTTCCTTATCTCATCATCTGTTACCCTTGTATCATCTCCATTGGCTATCTCCTATTAGTCATCACCCTTGCAATGTTTACTTGTTCTCTTCTTTGCTTCTCCCTTTAAAGAAGCCTCTAAAATTAAGAATAGGAAAAATATTATTAGAGAGAAATAGAAACTAGCCCATCCAAGGAAAGTTGAGATCTTAGTAAAGCAGTGAAGCGGAAGAATTATGACAAAACACAATTACAATGTTCCTACATTATTCATGTAGATTATGTAAACCTCAAGAAGAGCACAATGAAACCAATAAAAAGTGATAAATATGTGAAGGCAAATGTAGGCTATAAAATTGTACTTCACAAATGTTGCCTGACAGAAAGAGCAGAAAAAAATAAGAAGAGTACTTGAATAGTCTATTGCCGTTACTTATTGAATAATATCTACTACCTTCACCTATGTAATGTTGCCATTGAACCTAAACAAATGGACCACAAAAGAAATGAAACAATTGAAGAGCAAAAACAAGTAAATCCTTACTTTTAGTATAAAAAGGGCATCTTTCGAGGCATTTCCAGAAAGATCAACTTGACTTACTACTTTTAAAGCCCTTTTGTGAGCATAGAGCTGAAAGACAATACTGTATTAGTCAATACAGATGTTTTTGTATAAAAATAGAGTATTTTATCAGCTAATATAGACATCTTGTATCCCTTGCCATCCATGTTAATATATGATCTAGAATTATCTTAGCACCCTAGAAGAAGTCCTGAGTCCACCATAGTAGGTCACATGTACAATATCTAATCATAACATTGAAACCAAAAGGCAAGAATCCTATTGGATGGACTGATGCAGGCATTTTGCACCCAGGCCAAAAGGACAATTTGGAAAACTATTGGATGTAGGAAAACTATCTGTATTCAAACAATTTGGCTAATGAGGACAATTGAACTTTGTATTTGAGTAGGATACAAGGCTACTGCCAACCCTCTCCACTTCCTCTCAGAATTAAATAGGTTCAAACTTCAATTGTCATTGATATTCTAAACTTGGTATTGTTGATGGTTTTTGGTACTAAATAGTACTACATGTCTTATGTTGTACTCAATTCGCTTGCCATACATGTTATCAATAGGTTATACTTTATTTTCAGCAATAAATAATAATAAAATAAAAATATAACTAAGAAGAACACAGATAACTATTTCGAAAGATAAGACCTTGAATCTAAGAGCCTTCTAGAGGAACTCATGATTGCCAATTATTGGACAGGAACATTCAATCATCACAATAACCAACTGAAAAGTTACAATTTTTCCTAAAATATGAAAACTATGAACCTTTCCCCATTTCTTTCAAATAGAAAAGAAAATATAATGACTACCATTATATCCTATTATAGCAACAACATTAATTAAAAATTAACAAGAGTTGCTGTCATCCACCTGCAATAGTTTGCAAAACATAATTTACTAGAATATGTAAGAAAATGATTATGCCTATGTAAGAATTCATGGGCATGTGAATAAAGAACCCTTCAGCTGTAACTTGTCTAGATTTGGGAAAAATCTAGCAAAATAAAAAGAGAATGATGCAAATTCATGTATGTAACATGTCTTTTACTTAGGAAGCCCAAAATGAGGAGAAAATCCAAGTTACTACTGCAGCAAGGTGATAATATGATTTGTTTCAGTATTTAGATTCCATCAACCATCCAAATAGAAGCAATTGAGTATTTAAGGAAATGGCAAAGATATATCTACACAGAAGTGGATGTGATGCACTAACAAAAAGGTTTTAGCTGGAATAGCAAATCAAGTGCAGGACCAACTCAAGCTACATGTGTGATTTGATTAGTAGAGCACATCAAGGATGAAGTGTGTCCAAAAATCTCCACTAACTAGTGAATAATGATCTTATTTTTCATCATTGACTGTGGATAGTCTGACCAATACTCCAAAAGATCTAGGCCTTATGGAAGCATATAGTTCATATCCTTATATGTTGTCCCACATTGAAATAGTTCAATCCATGTCCCATACTATAAGTTGGACCCATTAGAAACAAAGTAAACCATCTTAATTTTATAGATAGTATTTTTGACAACTCCCACTCTAGGTAACTTTCTTTTTTGGCTAATGAGGACAATTGAACCTTGTATTTAAGTAGGATAGAATGCTGCTATCAGCCCTCTGTACTTCCGCTCATAATTAAATAAGTTCAAACTTCAATTATTAGTGATATTTTGAATTTGGTATTGTTAATGGCTTTTGGTACTAAATAGTACTACATGTCTTGCATTGTACAATTTGCCTACTATATATGTTCTTGATAGGTTATACTTTATATTCAACAGTAAATAATAATGAAACAAAAATATAACCAAGAAGAACATACATAACTATTCCATCATAAGGCTGTATTATCCATGTATGCAGCCAATCCCACCATATGGACAGTTACCTCATAAGCAATAAAACAGGCTCAGCTACTTCAAAGGAAATTTTAAAGAAACACCATACAATAGACATTATGCATATACATTAATCCAGTCTAGTCAAAAAAGATTTAAAAAGAAAAAAGAAAACATAAAAGAGGCTCTTTCTGCAAAAAGAGTATTCTTTGATTTCTCACTAAACAAACTACTTCTTTGATTAGAATCCATTAAATTCACAAGTAATCCAAACTAACAATGTTTCATCAAATTAGGGGGAATTTTTAGCAAACTCCATCTACAAAATGTCAAGGGCACGAACATGAATGCAATGCATGATGGGAAACTTGTGCCTTAGAAGAATACCTTAAACCTTAGTATAGGCAAAACATTGCTCCTAAGTCTACTTTATAATCAAATTCATGCATTTCTACAAATAGATAGACACAAACTGAGCAGTCACATGATTGACAACTAAGCACAAATCACCCCACTCAATTCAACTAAAGAATTAACATTCGAAAAGAAAATGAGGAATGATTCATGCTTTAAAGGAACCAATCACTAGGAGGTCTGATCTTACTTCGGCAGAAAAGGGGAAAAGGAAAAGCATTATAAGCATAGGCTTGGGACCATTTTCAACATGCCGTCTCAAAACCATACACATCATTAAATTCCTCTTCATCCTCTTGGAAACCAAGGCCCCATAGAAACTGCATATAAATAAAATTGGCAAGACTTTATAAAAAAAAATCAAACAACAAACTCAAGGCAAGTTCGATTTACATTGATATGTAAAGACGAAAGGAACACATGTATCAAAAGAAAACTAACATCTCATCCTCATCCTAAACTGAAAAAGAACTTTGATACGCAAGCAATCCACTAATGTGAAGACATGTAACATTCCCTTGCTATTAAAATTGCCATGAAAATCTAAAAAAGGAAAAATGGAACAATAGCCAAACCGAACAGCACGTAGAATCTCTTACATGCACATGCATATAAGATCACTGTGACCACAACTTTGATTGCGTCCAAGGAAAAATAGGGGATTTATGGGAGGGAAAAGGGAGAGAAAGAATGTCCAAATCAGTATCATGATTAGGGATTGCTGGGAGGGGAAAGGGAGAGGAAGAGAGAGAGTCTGCAACAGTAAGGTGGAATTTCTTGGTCGAATGCACTGTTGTGGTGAGGGATTTCCATCTGGAAGGGAGATTGGGTTTTCACTTTGAAAAGGGGGAAGTGAGAATAGAGCTTTTCGTTGGTGAGGGGCAACGTTGGGAAAGAAAGGGCGGGAGATAGAGTTTTCACGTATAAAAGGGGGAAGTGAGAAGAGAGCTTTTCCTCCAGGTCAGCATCAAGGAAGAATGGGAGGGAGATTGAGTTTTTACATCGAAAAGGGAAGAATCAGATTGAGCTTCTTGCTTAGGAGGGATAGCGTCGAGGAAGAAGGGAGGACGAGAGCTCATAGTCATGGGAATGCCTACTCACAAGTAGGCATTATAGAAAATTACTGGGCTACCCTTGCGCCTTTAGCATCTAAAGCCGTTCATTTACAATGGACGATGGATGTGGATGATGGTGTTTCTATAGAACAATGGTTTACAAACATTTGTAGTGTATCTTGTATCGTATAAACATTCATGCACCCACCCTTTCCATCATGCTCTTTTACATAGGCTATTTTTTGACACAATCAAAGAAGGTTTACACCTAAGAGATGATGCATTTAATGCATGTCTCCCAGTTGAATATAAGAAAAGCCTTTTCAATCAAATGAACCACATTAACAAATTTCTAAATTAGAGAATTTCCCCATATGTGCCTCCCACAAGAGCTCTTCACTTAGATAAAATTCTTAATGTATTTAAATTAATGAAAAATTGACTTTAGACTACAATTTCGCCCTGATTGCACATGAATAGCCCATCTAGTTGGAATAGGGAATGTATGAAGAGAGAGAGAGAGAGAGAGATAAGAGAACTGAACTATTAGAGTAAGTTGGATTATTTTAGTTAAACAGAATCTTGCCACTTAGTGATTACCCAATGCAAATAATTCACATGACTTCACGTGATTTAAAAATCACTTGCATCCAAAAAAATATGTTTCCAAGTAGCTCATGGTGCTTGCATATCATCCATTGAAATCAAATAGACATGAAAAGTGAAGAATCATTCATCCCATTAAATCCAGCACAACGAGAATCAAACACATGCCAAGACAAAGACAACAAATCAAAACCAAGAGAGGACCAAAATGAAAATTGAATCAGTGGTTTTTGTTGAAATAAACATGGACACTGAGCACCAACATGAGGATTGTAAACAGGGCAAAAAAGAGGAGAGAATGGATGATAATTGCCTTTTGCCGTGGTGTGGAAGCCCCCAAACTCCACATGCTGGTTGTTGCCTGGTATTTGGAAGATAACACCCAGGTAGAGTAGCACAAATAGCAGCACGCCGATTACAATGACTCCCAAGTCTGCCATTGGCAAGACAACAATGGAAGGTGAGAACTATAGAAGAGCATTAAAAGATGAGTCGAGGTAGGAATGGAATGGAAGGAACCTCAACCTTTCATCTTCCACACGTTTGGAATCCTAGTTCTTTTGAAGAAACTATCAAATTAGGTTGTAAATGAGCCACCATCTGGCTTAGCTTGAATATTTTATGTTTAAATTCCACCACTTTTGAAGCCAAAAGTAGGGGTGCAACTCGTGCTCATGAAATTAGGTTCTCCTTAACTCCAACTCTAACCCTATTTGTAAAACTTCAACCCTAACTATATTTTTGAAAATTAAGCTCGGGTTGAGTTTCAAGTTGGAATTTGGATTGATGCAAATCTCATGACGGTCTGATTGATTGAAAATTCAGACTGAAATATCACTTTTTTCTAGCATGATGCTTAAGGATTTTTAGATAATGTAATAACCCATGTAAAAAACTATTGTCCATAGCATGATGAAGTTTGGCAGCATGATTGGTATCATAAATAGGTTGTTTGTATGCATATGTGAATTGTCAACAGGTATTAAAACCTATGCGAGGTAGATAGTATACAAGCATCGGTGCACAACAACCATGATTGCCCCCCAACTCCCCACCCAAACTAGTACAAATATATCAAAGAGAAATAAAGGAGTGAGAGAAAGAGATCATCACTACCAAAGAAGAGAGGGAGAAAGAGAGAGGGAAAAAAAGAAATGGGGAGACTCCGATGATTAGGATTTCTATTTTTCTCCATGAATCTTCGGTCATTTAAGTAATTTAGATGTACCTATACCACTTATGTGCTAACTTTATTGATTTGGATTATGATTTATATGTGCATAAGTTGTGTTTTAATTAAGAAAAACATGTTATGCAGGTGTACCAGAATTAAATAATATAATATTTATTTTTAATGATATAAAAATAAATTTATTTTGGCTAATATGTATATTATTTTGATGATTAGACCTGTTGATCATGCTTGGTTTTTGTGAATTTATGTATCATGTGATTTTTGTGGAATTTAGATGTGATATGATTATTTTATTGATGAAATGTATTTTTGTCCATTTAAAATAGAATTTTATCAAATTTTATATTTGATAGAATTTTATTTTACATATAGGTCTTAAATTGAAGCTTTCATTATGTAGAGTACATTTTAGGGCTCAGATTCATGAAATATTATAAATACGAGTTATGGATGAAAAATAAAAATAATATATATATATATATATTAATGGGTTGAATAAAAGTGATTTTTGCAACATTTTATGCATATAATGTGGAGGATCTAAACTATTGGTTATATTATAAATAATGATTTTGACCTATGGTAGAAATTTTTGATTAAAATAAATTTATTTGATTAGTTAAATTAGATGAAATGTAAAAAAATAAAAAAATAAATAGATCTTGAATTTTTTGATGTTAAATGACTTTTGGACCACTCTAGATAATTAAAATGTTTCTTAGACAGAATAGAAATTTAAGTTCTAGGCTTTAGAAGTTTGGAAATTGTTAGAAATTAGAGATTAGAAAGTAAATGTTGGGATGAAACCGCCCTTAGCAGCAAAAGCTGCCTTGAAATGGAATTGGGCTGGCGTCAGGCCAAAGCCCGCATAACGACCGGGTTCCAACCCACTTTAGCACCTAGCCTAGCTAAGCCCAATGACAAAATAGGTCGAGCCTAGCGCAGCAGAAGCCCATGTGGGGCCCAATCAGTGATAGTGATAAATAGCGACAGCATGAGGGTGGCGATAGTAACGATCTCTAGCAAGCATTTAATAGAACAAGCCCATTGGACAAAGCCCAGGCAGTTGGTGGGCCCATGCGGGCAAATGACCCAGGCTCCCAACCCATCCGAGTTCTGCCGGTGGCAACTTAGACTCGCCAGCGACCGTACAGATGGTTAGGATTAATTTTGATATATTTTGACTATTTAATCTCTGATTCGAACAATCCAATAGTTAATTTTTGGAAATTTTAGGTCCAATGGAATGGTCTAATTGTCCAAAATAAGACCAAATCATATAAAATTGAATAATTAAATTTATTTTATTGATTTATGGACCCCATAATCTCTGATCTGGATGATCAGATAGTCAATCTTAAGGTTTTTGAATATTCTATACCTAATGAAAGGGTCAGATCATTCAAAAAATGGTTAGATCATGTGAGAATGAATGACCATATTAGTTTTATTGATTTATGGACCCCATGATCTCTGACCTGGATGATCAGATAGTTGATCTTGAGGTTTTTGAATATTCTAAACCCAATGGAAGGGTTAGATTCTCCAAATAGTAGTCAGATCATGAGGTTGAGTGGACAAATATAATGCTGTGGTCCATTATACTAGTCAGGATATCATTTGAGATATTGATATGTTTGATGATGACCAGAACATGAGGTTTGAATGAATAGATATGATGATATGATCCACTAAACCAATCAAAACATGATCTAAGGCATTAATCTTATAAGATGATGGTCAGATAGAGAGGTTTGAATGAGCAACATAAAAGGGATGAGATATACTTCCCTATATTGATATTGTGGTCGATCAAAGTAGACAATTTATGATGTGTGTTGTGGCGTGATTAGTATTTTTATTATATGTACTAGCTACATTTATATTACTTATTGAGTTGTTGTAACTTAGTCCAATATTATTTACCTTTTTATAGAGAATGCCACTCGTGAAGGGTATTAGTTGCGGCATAGGGACAGATGTGGTAGAGTTTTTCAGTAGGAGTATTTTTAAATAGATGTTGTAATTCTGTTTTTATTTTAAAAAAATATACTTGACTATATTATGAATTGTATGAAATTTATATTTTTTCTTAATTGTAAGTTATTGTGGTTCCCTTTATAGTTATGTTTCATCTCTAGTGCAATAGATCTTATTAGATTCACCCCTAAATTTGGGAATAACAGTTAAATATGTTATTCTTGGGGCCGGGCATGATAGATAAATTACACTATTGATTTAGTTTGTGTAATATCAATTTTCATATATGGAAGGAACAATCCGTACACTGCAATATAAAATGATAATGGTATTCAACAAGACAAATGAGGGAACATCATAAAGTCCATCATGATACAATGATTATAGTAACATGGGTACTTCATCCACCTCTTTAACAACCAATGAACCTATCCATGATCTTTGAAAAATGTTTTGTACTACTTAATAATATTCTTAGGTATATCAAAAGAGACGCTTACATGATGTAAAACCACACCTTTGGTAAGGCTATGAAAATTCATTTCTATCTCTAACACTCTTCAACTTCATGGATCCACCCAGTAATTAAATGTACAGAAGGCAGGCAATGCCAACTCTTCTCTAACTTGTAAAACTCAATGTAGTTAGTACTACCTACTGATTGAAAGCAAATGGATATCAAGACTCCCAAGCTCATGTTGCAACTTGAAGGAACCTTTGCCAATAATCAGTCATCATTAGTGAATTAAGCAGCACTATCAAGCGCCATATTCACCAGCAATAGTCATGTAATTTAAGGCAGATGGTCCCACCAATCTACACCACATACAAAGAAGGCATTTCAACCAGTGAAGTAGAAGAAAATTAAAGTACTAACCATTCACTGAAAAAATAGAATCAAAGAGAATAATTTGCTAGAATTTTCTACTAAGTGGATCTCCTAGTTGATGCAACCTGATTTCCACCAATGTTGTTGACATCTCCATTACCATTAAGATTTGTCAATGTTAGAGTAGTTTGTTGTACCATGTCAGTCTTTTAAAAGCATTCATTTGTTGCATGGTAACAAGAAAGACAAAAGGTCAAGAGATCTTGCTAAAGTTTTGGAGGAAATGAAACTAATGGACTAAACAAGATGGTCTATGGTAAAAGAATAAACCTAATTTGGTGGCAGAATGACGGGTCAACCCTCAAAATGACAAGGCCTCTTGGATATTCATAATTGTGGCTAGCATGTTAAGCTTCATTTCTTAAAACCAAAACAACCAGTTCAATTCTAAATTTTGTGTTCATTGTACTCACTCTTTCTGACAGATTATGTATTTCTGTAGCTTGGCTCCTCTTGGTACCCTTGACTAGTTTCCTCACATTAGCATACTCATCTTCAACATCCTATATAACATTTAAGCAATTTAAAATTATAGACCATAATGAGATAAAGAAAGCTGCAATATTCATATTCTAATGAACTCTCATTCTCGTCAACTATCATGTTATGACTAGCATATGAACTTTTCTCTTTACCCATGTTGTTGATCCCGTTCGTTCTACTACTTATATGTATGGCAAAACTGGATTCCAAGAGGTATGAGGAAAATAAATTGATTATACAAGTGCATAAAATAAATGCAATAAAAGCACACAATCACACAACAATAAAGACATAAAGATTATAGTGGTTTGGGCCCTCTCTTAGCACCTACTCCACTCTCCAAGGTTTCCCTAATGTTGGGTTCCATTATAACCTATGAAATCATAACCTCCCTTGATTTTTCGAGCTAACTAAGAACTCGACACGAGTTTTATAAGCTTACCAAAAATTCTACAATTGTTGATTTTCACCAAGCTCACTAATGACTCATACACTTTGGTTTTTCAAGAGTTAACCAACAACTCAAACTTTTCAGGTATACATGTATAATAAAATGCCACTAATGAGGCCGAGATGTACATACAGTTTAATCTCAAGTAATAAAGATAAAATATTAAGTGCATAGTAATTTTAAATCTACCTTGATGATTGAGTGATTAATCTTTGAAGCTCTTTGTTCATTGTAGCTTGTTAGAGATGATATACATTTTTGGACTTTGTGTTCTTGTTTTTATTTTATATTTAATTTTCTCAAAGACCTTTCTTTCTTTCTTTGGAACTCCTATTTACAAGTTCCATTTCAAACTAGTCGTTGCTTCCCAAATTTGTTGATCATTGAAAAATGTTTCTCTATAAACCACACGGCGATGTCTCATTTCACTGCTTTGGAGCCTCTGAAGTTACTTTTGGAGCCTCCGAAGGCTGAAATCCGTCTGTCATAGGCACTTATGCTTTGTCAACTCCAAAGTACATTTTGCGCCTCCAGAGCTATGTATTGATCATCCGAATTTCCATTTTTGCGCCCCCAAAGCACCTGGACTATCTCTGGATCATTTGAAGTCATAACTTCAGATGCTCCTGTCTCTAACAACTCTTTTGTACCTCTAAAGCTTCTCTTTTGCTTTCGAAGCTTCCTTATCTTCTTCTCCAAAGCTTCCTTTCTTCATTAACTCCGAACCTCCAATTACTTCTTTCTTCGTTGACAGCATTAACTCCGAAGTCTTTTCCTTTCCTCCAAAGCTCCTCTATCAACTCCAAAATTCCTCTAACCAATTTCGAACTTTCTCTACTTAGCTTTGAAGCTTCTATTCTTCAGCTCTTTCGCTTCTCCTTCAACTTTGAAACTTCTTTTTAACTTCGAAGCTTTTTCTACTCAGCTCCAAAGCTACTTCCGAAACTGAAAATCTTAACAACATAATTATTAGCTTAAATCAAGTCATTAATAGGTTTTATTAATCATCAAAACTAGAGCCTTTGACTTAACACGTGTCAATTTCCTTATTGTCTAATGAAGATGCTTTTTTTTTTTGCAGCTTAGAACTATGGTATTTTACCATGGTGGTTCTTTTAGTGGGTAGGCTGAAAAGCAATACAGATGTAAACGTTGGTGTTATTTCCATTTGGTAAGCTCCCACTCATTTCAATTCCTTCATATTCCACCCAATGCACTTTAGCTTTTGCTGATCTTTCCCCCTTTTTTCTTTCTCTCACTGAATTTAATAGCCTAAACATGAAAATATGGACATTACTAATTGTGTTAGGCTTTAACATTGCTACCACGTCAGTAATCTCTCTTTACATGATGAAACAAAGCCATTTCCTTTTTCTTAAAACTTCTTTTCTCATCATATTAACCATTTCTTGCAATGTGAGTGTCTCAGATGAACTCAATGCAGTCCATCCAAAAGCAACAAAATTCTCTCTAGTATTAACTGTCGTGTATTCCACCTTCCTTGGAATTCTTTTTGCGGTTACTATTCTCAACAGAGAATCCAACTTCCTGAAGCTGTTCACTAATAAACAAGAGGTCATAATAGAAACATAGTATATGCAATCTGTCACCTTATAATGTTCCATAGCATATACAATATGAGCAATCAGATAACCAATACTGGTGAGAACAATATTACTAAAAAGAATATGGCGCAAGAGCCTTGTTACAAAAAATGAAAAAGTAATGCATTTGAACCAAATTGGTGTAAGAATGTTTATAAACTGGCAAAGCTTTTTTACCTTCGTCAAGAGACAAGAGAGAGTGAGAGACTTAATTTCTTCTCGATGCCAAGGGTGTAAAATGCTATATATATATTACTTTTTTATTAACATGCAAATCATGGTTTCGGGTTGACCCTAACCCGAGTTGGACAGCTTCTAAATTGGGTTTGGATTGAGCCAAGGTTGGAAAAATGTGGGTTTGAGAAATGCTAAACTTGTGGTTTGGCGGGCATAGCTCGGGCTGATCTCGGCCACCCCTAACCGAGAGACCTACTGCACACCTTTTGATGCTGATACGGAGGTGTGTCAAGACCTCCAGATAGAACCCCTTTTGAAGCTGAAACACAGACTCGTCAAGATTGCACCCCTTTTGAGGCTGAAACAGAGACTTGTCAAGACGCAAGAAATCTTTCTGATATCTGGGCCCATTGGATAAGCATTCCACGAGAAAACCAAGATTTAGATGCCCCAAACATAAGCTTAATTTAATTTAAGTTGAACCTGTGATCAACCACATGACAACATCAACAAAAAGAATTCTAGAAATTTTATTCATAGATTATATAAGAGTTTCAATCTATCAAGTACTAGATGATGTAAAATGCAGTACAACCACCACCGCAAAGCAGGGTTGAAAGTCTGAAAACACAGAAAGTAGTCCTGACGGTGGTGCCAGTGCTTGTGTCCAGAGCATTTTCTCGAACCAATAGGCTGACTTCTTTGGGTAGCGCTTGAGGGTATTGTAGTCAACATAGACAATTCCAAACCTCGATGTGTATCCTAACAATCACTCAAAGTTGTCTAGCAGCGACCACGCGAAGTATCCAGTCACATTGGCTCCATCATCAATTGCCTTCTTCAATTCTTTCACGTAACTACTCTTAGTAATTTATTCTTAAGGTGTCATAGAGTGCTCCCGGAAGTGTGACATTGCCAGAGTCGTCCATTCCTGTCATTCAACTCACCAAAGTCAATGAAAAACACAGTACCTTCCAAATACAAATGTCCTTTGAAATTAAAAATGTGATACATTTTAATATTTTTGATATTATTCTCAATTATAATACATCATTCATTTATAATATTTTCAATTACCCATTAGGATACATTTTACGACATAAATACTTAGACATTAGAAATATGTTATTCGTTCATATCAAAAAATTTGATGTAGACAATATTAACTAGCATAGGCCAGATCTAGAGACTAAATTACGGACAATTTAATAAGCATCCACTAATGCATCATTATTTATATGTCAAAATATAAAATAACTATTTTCTGTACACATTAGCTTCTTTATTTCAAAATTTTTTTTTTATAACTTTTTGATTAAAAAACAAAACTGTCCAATAGGCTTTCAGGTACCTCTATATCATATCAGTTTTTCAGGAAAAACAAAAAAAATGACCCAACAACCAAATGCCATTACGGAGATAAATCATGTCCCCATCCGCTAGACATCCTCCCATCATGGTCATAGGCCGTGTATTGAGCAACTGGAGATCAAGCATGGCTGCCTTGGGTTAGTCATAAGCGAACTGCATGTCAACTTTGATTTGATTTCTATTTTAACATTATTTGAATACTTTTAGCCTGACTTGGACCATCCAAATATTTTCAATTTCTATCGATTGGTGGAGCAGGATGACTATTCTCCTCCCTTTGAGGGTGGTGATTGGGTTAGCCATTATCCTCCTCAATAGGTATCACTGCCAAGAGGAACCATTCACCTGCACCTGTCTCTGGTCTGTACCAGTATCCAAGAAATCCAGCTTTATACTCTTTCAAAACCCCATCTTGATTGATTAAAGAATCTAATGCCCAATTTGCTGTTGATCAGGTTTCCATCCAAGAGCATTAAAAGTTGATGGGCTTATGGACAAGCTGGATTATTGATCACGCATCCATCCAAGATAAAACAAGCAGACTTTTTAAAAAGAATGACAAACTCGATGATTGAAAATAAATATTTAAATATACAAAAAAAAAGAAGAGAATTGTTAGGAACAAGCATATGTCGGGAGCATGAAATCCTGAACATGGAATTCCTTCATCAGAACACTTGGAAAGGCTTCAATCCTGCAATCAATGTTTCCAATTAAATAGCCAAAATTCAGGGTGAGGGACCCAGCTTGCGTCGCCATCGATCACTCCTGATTTGGTCCGACTCAAAGAGCATAATTATATCTGTGATTGAGAATCTGAAATGAAGCAAACCCACCAACGGCCCCCGTTGTAAGTTCCTCCACTGATTTCTCTTGTTCAAATGCATTTACCAGAATGCCATCATTTTAAGTGGCTACAAAACCTGTTCGAATTGATCCATGTACGCAAAAATTCTCATCCTCTAAAAATTGAATTAAAGTCACACGCTGGTTTTAGAGCACTCTTCAGCCAAGCAAGTTTTCCGCTGGTTTCCACATCTATGCTTCCACCTTTGCCAGCTTCCCAGCAAATGCCTTTGCTGGGCCAATGCCACCTGCTTCCAATCTCTCCCTAAACCCATAAGCTGGTGTCTTCGCATTTATATTATCTGAAGGAGAAAGTCATACTGTTGTATTGAACCCAAATAAGCAAACTGCCTCAGACTGTTGAATATCCTCTCAGCATTGTGGACATCACCTCTCTCTGCATATTTGCTCAACAAAGCAGTATAAGAACTAGCTGGGCTATTTAGATGCCTCACTAACAAGCATGGTCAATCTCGAATGGGCTATTTATATGGGCCTGATTATGAGCATGGGCTCGAGGATGATGGGTAGTGATGGACCTGCCAGCAAGAGTTTACTCTCGTTGAGAAATGGGCTAGATAGTTGGAGAGTATTAGTTCAGTTTGGGCTTCCATACGATGGGTTTAATAGACTGGCCCTATGTATATGGGCCAGTTTGTGGGTCTATGCTAAATGATGAAGGTTGGGTTTGGGCTGGCTAAGGAATGTCTAGATGGATGGGCCATGTTATTTGATCTGGGCTATTCTACCAATGGGCTAGATGGATGGTTGTCATCTGTTGGGCTTGGACTAGATGATGTTGGGATAGGTTGATGAACA
>JAYJMB010002391.1:7198-20232 GCA_036873735.1 Pouteria campechiana
AATTACATTTTTTAAGAATTTACAAAATATATTTATTAAAAATTTATAAATATATCAATTGCATTTAGGGTTGGGTGGATTTCAAAGGTAGTATTAGGCAAGTATATTTGAAATACACACTACGCTGTAAAAAAAGTTTTTAACAGAAAAATTAATAATTAAAAATATAGATAATAAAAAAGTTATTAAAAAGCACTTAAGATGTCAAACAAATCTAATATTTATCTTAGACAGAATCAAGGAAAAGAAAACTAATGTCTATCTTAGATGATAATAACACTCATCAATGAAATTAGTGTTATTCCAAAACATAGGCGTATTTATGATTTCAGATAAAAGATGTCGATATATCTACATCCCTTTTTCTGTTCTAATCTAGTTGGCTAAAACAGCACAGTGGCCTGGAATCTCTTGGACATGAGTGCACTTGCCCAAACAACAATAATAATAAAATAAGAAAAGATTAAAAAAATCTCTCTATGGGTGTAGGGCGCCACGGTTTAGTGGACGGATGACATGTTGCAGCGCCTTTATTCTTGTTTTCTACCACTACCACGCATGAATTCATTTCTGCCGTAACACGCATCTTGGGGACCGCACTGCTTTATGGATTTGAACGGAAATATTATAGAATAGAAAGCGCCAACCTGCTGTCGTCAGAGGACTGCTAGTTTACCACCATTCGGATGGCCAAAAAGAAGGCCATGCCAGCACGGTCTGATTCATGAATCCGATCCGTCGAAATGAGCTGATTAAAATGGATGTCCGATGTTGTAATAACAGATGGTCCTGTTCTCTCGTGCTACGTGGGTCGTCGATATGCAAGGGTCATTGCTTGTATGACGTGGTTAACTCACATGAATGAGTACGTTGAGAAGTGGGAGGATGGGTCACGGTTGTCTAATCGTAGATTTCGAGAATAATGAGCCACTTAGCAAAATGGTTGGAATTACGTGCCCCCCATCGCTTTCCATCAAATCCTGGGAAAAAATTAATAATCTAAACGAGACAATCCTATCCATTATTTCATTTGGATTGTTCTAACTAATCAAAGAATATCCCTTGCTGACCTATTTGAGAAAAAATGAAAAGAAAAGGAAAAGACTATGGAAAAAAGATAAAAGGTAGAGAAACCAGAAGAGAAAAATATGATGGATAATAATTAAAACAAGAATGATCTTTGGAAGTGGTTTTGGTTTTCTTGTGGTAGCTTAAATCAATATTAGAGGGATAAATTTGGTTTATAAAAATTATGATTATCCTTCTATGAAATCAATTTCTCTCTTTTCATGCTTTTGTGCCATGCAATATGAGATGAATAATAAAGCAGTAAAATACACAAAGAGTAAAGTAATCAAATACATAAACAATAATATTTTTATAGTGATTTGGGTACCTCATCCCTACATTCAATCTTCTAAGAATACATTCTCCTTGTATCTTGGGTTCCACTATATCCAATAGTAAAAATACAAGTAGTGCTCTCAGCACTCTTCTATATTTAAGCTCTAATGGACATAAACGTAGCATTTCTAGCACTCTTCTGGATTTCAGCTCTAGGAGGCATAACTCCGGTTTCAAGAGCTAATCGGAAACTCCACCTTTATAAGTATTTTGTGTATAATGATATGTCTCTATCTAGGCTGATGAGTACATATAGTTAAAGCATAAAGATAAACAATAACACAATAAGCATATTATAGTAATTTTGAACCATCTCAATGTAGTGTTGATGTGCATTGACGCTCTTTAATCTTAGAAGCACTTGGAGTGAAAATACTTAGAGGACCTAAATAGGCTTCTTATTGGTTAATTTGCTTTCGTCACTTAGAACCTTCAAGCTCCTCAATGATCTTTGAGAAGACTTGATCTTTGAGTAATTCCTTGTAGCACATAAGGTCTGCCTTACTACATTGAAGAAATAGGCCATGAATGAATAAAAAAAAATATAGCTTTTAAATGATATTTCAAGTTTAAAGCTCTTGGTCTATGGATGCAAATATTTATGGAAGGTTTCAAGCTCAATCCCCTTATTTCTTCAACCTTGAATTGTCTCTTAGCTTCTCCTTAAAAAGAATTTCAAAAATATGACTATTAGAAGGAGTAAGAAACAATTTTGAGGCCTATAACGTTATGATTTTTGAATGTTGAAAATCGGCAGGCAGTCATGGTAGGTGACTATGACAATTGGTTGCGTGCTAAGTAATATGGCAGTTGGTATATCTAAGTGATTGTGGTCATTTTTAGGGAAAACTCCAAGACACATCTTATTGTCCACCCATAAACAATACTGCAGGCGGCTGTGCTAAGTAACTACGGCACAAGCGATGTAGACAAGCGGTAAATAAACTGGTACTTTTCACATTTATTCTACACTTAATATTTCTGCGCTTTATTATTTGTGAAACTTAGACATTATTCATTATAAATCAAGATATATTTGTCTACATATAATTTACATAAGTTAGAACATGGATAAATTATTTAAGTACAATTTCTTTTTTATGTAAAGAATATCTTTTATGAAGTATACTCATCAAAATATATTTATTCATACATGATTTAACATGATTTTCACAAGTTGTAGAATATGGATAAATCACATATTATATTTTTAAATAAACACTTAAAATGATAACTCTATGAAGTACATACTTATATTTAAGCAAAGATATATCTATGATCCAACATATGATAAACATGGTTAATGTACTATGGATCATGATGAATTCTTCATTCTCTAAAATACTTCGTATAATATGCTTGCATTCAAAATGTTGCAATAGTAATTATTCATGCCAAATATATTGGTCTTTATTTCAGGCTTCCTAGTCTACAATCATCATTAGCATAGATCAAGTTAGAAATAAGTTTTGTTGTTATCAAAATTATATACAATAAATCTAACACTTAGTTAGATCGACATATATGTATATATATTAATGTTAGTATTATTGCAATAGACATTTTTATTAAAAAATATAAAGAATAACAATTCAATACATAAATAATAAAAAAATATGATAATTAAGAGTGGTTATAATGCTACATCACATTTGAGCTGGTGTAAAAGAAACATTTCAAATACACTCTTCATCTAAGCATATCTTTTACTTTAAAATAAACCTAATATTTTTTAGCTTGACTAATTCATTTTTCAAGAAAATTTTAATATTTTTATATGTCAAATTACATTAAATATGATGGATAAATTGAATTTTATTAAATCAATATAGTAGGCTCCAAGCAAAAAAAAAATTTCTTTAAGATTGAAAATATAAATGAAATTAGCATGCAACGAATAAAACATATGATTATTAGAATTGATTAGAGCAAATAGATATCACATCAATCAACCAAAAGACGTGACAAAAAAAAAAAAAAAAACAGAAGTCTTGGTCTCTTTTTCTTGGTTAATAAACATGGCCTTAAGTGATAAAGTGGATACATTAAAAAGATGAAACCTAGAATGAAGGGTTGGGCTTCCGACCCTGAGATATTTGCCAAAGAAATCAATAAGAATAAAAAAAAGTCCGAAATAATTCCCCCCACCCCCCGTGCGCTAGGAGAAAGCAAAATACCTAATAAAATGTAATAAAATATAGAATATAGCCCTTGGTTAGATTTAATAATCCACCCATGAGTATAAACTTTAGATTTTTTAAATCCTCGTTTATATTTTTTATTTCTGCTTTGTCTAGTGCGACGGTGATGATTAATAAAGAAACAGCAGCGCCTCGGTGGGCTAACGCTTCCGCTAAGAATTCCGTCGTCGTACGGCGCGACGGAAACGAGAAACGGGCTTTATCCACGTTGCGCACCTCCGGCGAGATTATATGCGAATCCGTAGCTCTATCCCGATTCTCCCTCCCCGATTTCTGGAGAGAATACCACCCTCCGTATACTCGCTGCCTCTTCGCATGGGACCCACAACTTTCTCCATACGTCCGCGGGCCAAGACTGCTGTCGCCATCACATCCCAAGATTCCTGAAAAGGCACGTATGACTTGTATGGAAACGTTTGACGTGGGCCCATCGAGATTATTCATGTGAAATTTATCTCATTTATTGTTCCTACCAAAATATTTTAATTAAAATATATTAATTATTTTTTAAAAAAATTTGAGCATCTTAATTTCGGTCACATTTGTAGTGAATATAAATCGGTTAGATTTCTTATTTTTTGTATGCTTGGTATAACAGCCACCATAAATGGGATGAATTGCATAAAATCATCTCTGTGGGCCCCATATAAATCAGTTTCCCATTTTAGTTTCGTGAAAGCTTGGGAAGGGGAGGAAGCATGCGCGCAATACTCTACTCCGTTTATTTCGTCCTCGCCGCCGCCCGAGCCTTGGGCTTACGCACGACCCGCCGCGTCATCTATTTCCCTTCTACCGAAATCACGTGATGCTAATGGGTCGCGTTGGTTCATTGTTTATTAATTATATTATTAATTTATTTTTTTGGCTTTTTTATATTATTCCCTAAAGAATTTATTCATTTTATAACTGAATCAAGCCGTCGACGTGTGTATCCTAAAAACCCGCCACCCTTTCTTCGCCTGATCCTCACAGGTTATAGCCCAGTTCCACGAACAGGCGCACGGTCGACACAACGTCACACGTGCCTGCACGTGGAGGGGACGAACCTCCACGATCATTCACAATGTGTAGTCGGAAGTCCAAAGAGCCAAGCTCTTCCACAGAGACAGATCAGCGACCTGGCCCACCATTCCCGACATTTTGCCAACACATTCACCACTCCAGTCCCACTACGCAGCAGGCGTTTTGCATGACTCCCAAGTCCCATCCCAGCTCCGCCGCCCGTGAGTCCCGCTCCCACGGGAAAAAAAAAAAAAAAATTGAAAAATCTGGCCTGCGGGGCCCACATCATAAAATCCCGGCCGTAATTTCACTGGACCATCAAACTTTGTGCGCATCCCCAACGATTCTTAAATTTTTTCTGGTTAATGAATCCCTACACATTCACAACGTCCCGAGTATCGCGGGCCGAGTACGGTGACTGCATCTGCCGCAGCCCTATCCTTTCACATGCATACTTGCGGCTTCTGGTTTTGAAAAATCCGCCATCTACCACCACAACAAAAAGCCCTCTCCCACTTCAAATGCTAACATCACATAAAAAAAAAAAAAACGTGAGAAGCGGAAAGCAAAGCAACTGAAGATGAAGATTGTCTGGATATATACGCAATTGCGTTTCTAGTTTCGTGTTCTGCTACTCTGCCTTCGTCCCTTCATCTCCACCACTGGAAGTTGCTCTCTACTGTCTTTCGGGGCTGTTTTTTTTTCCTTCGCTCTGTTACTCCTGCTAGGGATAATGGCGCGTCCGGCCCGCTCCGACGAGCCCTCCGAGGATTCGGAGCTCATCTTGCTGGGAACCGGCGAAGTGGAGAGATCCTGGCGGCTGAATTTCGACGGGTTCCAGCGATCGGATGCGATCGAGAAGCCGAGCCGCGGACTCCAAGACTGTCTTGGAGTCTTAGGTCAGTGTTTTTGTTTCTCCGATTTCTTTCTGTGATTTCTCCTCGTGAATCGTGTGATTTGCTCGATTGATTAGTCCGAGCCGTTTGATTATGCTGAAGAACCGATCCTTTCTCTCGCCATTCGTTTTTCCTTCAATCGTCTTCTGTCCGCCGTCGTTGCTGTGGTTTTTGCCCTTTTTCAACGCGTTTTCCAGTAATGTGTCAGAAGAATTCACTCGGAAAAATCCTTTTCTATCTGTCGAAGTTCGAATTGAGAAAAGAAAAAATTGCAGTTTTTCCCCCTTTTTTTAAAAGATGTGCACGTTTGCCACCGTCCTGATTTGAGATACGTGTGCCAATACACGCGTGTGATACACTTCCTGCGGCGAACGGCACGCTTTAAGGTGGGTTTCGTTGCTCCACGTATGGTGATTAATGATAAGATGAATATTATCAGGATTTAGAATATTCCCCGTGGAAGTGTTTGGTTGTGCCAATATTGCGATATTTTATATTTTAATTTTGGAAGCTACTCCGTTATTCTCAAGAAGCTTTTTCTCCTTTTCTCTTTATAATTGTTAGCTTGAGTCGGCGCACAATCCAGTGGTAGTAGATTTCTATCTTATGGTATCCTGGTCAGACGGTCTTCTTACGGGAGTGTTGATTTTCTTTGGCACATATCTAACATTTAGACAGTTGGCATGCAGTAAAAGATGGTTGCTAGAAGGAAATACAACAACTTTCCACGTTCAATTGAATATATATGCACCCAAGATTGAAGTAGAATTTTGGGGCAATGTCCACCTGTCTTTGATCTACCATTTCGATGATGTGTGATGTAAATTTCATGTTTGATCTATCCTGCCATCCGTTTTGTTCAGGAATTTGTAATTCTTCTTCTCCAGTAACGAATTAAAAATATGCATTGATGGCACAGTACATGAACCACAAAAGTGTTGTACCTGTGTTGCTGATGAACTTGAAGGTTTGATTCTGCAAATGTGAATGTTGGTAGGGTTATATAGAACTTCATGGTACTTTCATGCGAACAGAAGATTGTGGGGTATATGCACAAAAGACAACTTCTAATTATTTATTAATTTTGGAAGGATCAGGTGGGTATCATGCACCATTGTTATATGCTATCTTGTTGACAGTCTTAGAAGAATTTAGAAATTGTTTAATATATTCTTTTCCTTATAATTAACAGTTTGGGGAAATCAGTTTTTTTTTTCCCCTTTTTGTGAGTGATGTAAATGTAATGAAAAATCATGTGAAATTTGCATGCTTTGTGGTCATAGATATCTCCTGGATTGATCCCTATGGAGCTAATGGGATTTAACTGTCAAATTTTTATGGGTGGAATTTTTTCAGTTTAACGTTATTCATAATGGCCCCTTTCACCTCCTGAAGGGCTTTAAGGAGACAACTATCATGCTAGTTGTCTTCAAAAGAAAATAACACTTTGCTTCACACTGGTTTAAACTGTTACTTTAGATGAATTTTCATCTATCCAATGCCAGAGGATAATCGTCATATCTGACTTGTGTCAGGTTCTCACTGACTGGAGCTTTGCAATTTGATAAACTGAAATTTTTAAGCCACAAACCAACCCCTTAGGTTGTTCATTGCTTATAGTGCGCAATTTAAGTTTTCTGTGAATATCATATGTTCATCACTTATAGTGCCATTTAGTTAAGTTTTCTGTGAATATTATATTGTCATATTTAATTGGTTTCTTGGCAATGTAATTGGCTTCTTGCATCATGCGTGAGCCTTGAGTTTCTCGGTGTGAATTGAACTACACCCATTTTGATGGTTTGTCTCCACGCACATAGAATTGACCTCCTAGGTGAATTCATGGCTGTCTAGATACAAATGTATGTATAATCCCCCATCTACATTGCAGTTTTCCTATTTTTGATTTTCGTTTTATTTTTTTTTTATTTTTTTTTTGGTGGATCTAGGTACGGATGTTGTGGCCGAGTACTATCAGCAGCAGGTAGAGATGTTGGAACAATTCAATGAAATGGATGCATTAGCAGAACGTGGATATATTCCTGGAATGTCAAAGGTTTGTTATGTTGTAATCTGCAACAGCTGTTCTGAATCTGTGCCTTTTTGTTTATCTGACAATAAAGTTCTTGAACTGACGTGAATGCAACCATGGGTTTCAGGAAGAGCGTGAAAAGACTGAAAGAAGTGAACAATTAGCCATCAGATTATCAAATATTGCAAACATGGTCCTTTTTGCTGCCAAAGTTTATGCCTCTATAAGGAGTCGGTCGCTGGCAATTATAGCATCCACATTAGACTCACTCCTTGACCTCTTATCTGGTTTTATCTTATGGTTTACTGCATTCTCTATGCAGACTCCTAATCCCTACCGATATCCTATAGGGAAAAAGCGCATGCAGCCACTGGTCAGTACCCTTCTTGCACATGCATACACACCTTATAATTTTACTCATTAAATGTTTATTTGGTCCACGTTATTTCTGTGGATTTGTGGATAACTGAGAGCTTATATTCTTTCCTTCAGATGTTGCACAAATAAAAAAATTTAAACTTGAAAATGGGTGGATAATTATTCTTTTTGTTGTGTTCTTAGTTACCTTATCAAAGAAATAAAAAAAGCCTAATGATTTTCCCTCTGTATGTCAACAGTTTATTTTCACTTGTTGAACATTTAGTCAATAATTAGGGTTAGCATGTCAGAACAAGCTTATGTGTGGACCTGCTTCACAATTAGGTTTAACGTGTCTCCTGCAATGAGAGAGTTGGCCAACATAGGTGACCTCAGAGTTCAAACTTGTGATTCCTTTCAGCATTATCCAAGTGGCGAGAGTTGAGAGACAGAATGTGTTGGGTCATGCTTAATACATATTGTTTCTTTGTTCATTCCCAAATTGTGCCTGGAATATATTCAAACAATAGGGTAGACATGGACTCCTCATTGTGGTTAGATGCTACTCTGTGCTGGGCTCTTTCTTTTGTTGTTACATTTTGTGAACTGTGATTCAAGCAAATTCATAAGTCCTATTTCAGGTATTGCATTCTTTGGTTAGGATTTGAATGACCCTTCTTATTCCAATAAAACTGATAAAGAGACAAGGAAGTTCTATAAGCACATCTTTCCACATATCTTTAACTAAAAGATGTCAGTCCCTTAATGTCTTCTTTGCCTTTCAATTTTTGTAAGCAACCTCTAGGCTCAGCATTGAGGGGGGACTGTAGTAAATACATGGAGACGTGCTTCTTGTGGGAGGAGTGGACCCTGGCAAAATAACCTCAAACATTTTAATTGTCCAAGTTCATTTGGTTGATAGTAAAATTAAAAGGTTTTATTTGTTTAATACAGTAGCCATTTTAGTTGCACACTGCAGCTCGCTGATTTTGGGGCCATGATGTTCACACCCTTCTAGTGTTGCTTACATTGCATGACTCGCAAACACTTTATCTCGCCCTTTTAGGATTGCATTTGTCCTTCTGGCTACCAAGTTGTATTAAATCCTTACTTCTGAGCTAGCACAATGTTGGTATGCCGAAGTTCACAGTCTAGAAGATCTAATTTTTGCTCTCGACAAGCACAAGGGGGCTGTTGATGTTTGAAACCTAGTTTTATCTTTTTCTCTGGAAGATACGCCTAACATAATTTATGGGAAGGACAGTTATGCTTGAAAAAACAATGAGGATGCAACTTTGCCTCGAGAGGCATATGTTAGCACTTAATCACTTTGCATCCTCACTTCTTAACATAATTATGTGGATGTTTGGCTTGCCATTTAAACCCTTTGCCAGTCATCTGATCTATAAGCACTTTGTGGCATGATAAGGGCATTTTTGCTCTAAGATTTTTCAGAAATTTTATGTGTTTGTGCATCTTAAGCTGGATGTGGAATCCTGCATCTATTCCCTATTCATTGATCCATAAATCATGTGAAATATTTGGTCCAGCCCTAGATTTTGCAATATATTTTTTTTCTTATGTCAAAGATGCTAAAACTTGACCTATCGAAAATGTCTTGCTTCAAGTTTACTAGTTTTCTTTGACAATGATAATGATTTGCTGCAGGGAATCATTGTCTTTGCCTCAGTCATGGCCACACTAGGTCTGCAGATTATTTTAGAGTCAGTGCGGACTCTGATCATTGATGTAAGTGTGCATCTCTTCTAAATCTTTGTCTATCAAGATTGTCATACCTCCGAACAAATGCATCTTTACTCATCTTTGCTCATGAACAATCTCGTAGTTTGTTACAGTTGCATTTTGGATTCTTGAAGAAACCAGGTTGATAGTTTTACATTGATATGGAACTACAGGTCTAACTGTTGATACCGGAATCCACTCGAAACTGTCTCCACAATTTGTGGTTTAGTCAATCCTGCATGTGGACAAATTGCTTATTCAGGATTGGAGTTGGGACTTGTCTGAAGCAGGTTTGACTCACAACGGTGAATGTGTATCGCCTCCTAAACTTAAAACCAGTCCACTAATTTGACTATTAGAGACCCTTGTGGCACTTAAAATGGCGACTCTGTCACAGTACTCTCTTTCCTTCTCTAGCCTTGAATGCTCTCTGTGAATGGGTCGAGGCCTGGGAAAATTGCCTGCTTTTGCTTTCGCTTAGCTTTGTGGGGCTGCTTCCTATGGTATCATTATAATGCTTTTTGATCCACCAATGCAGAATCAGAAGTTCAATTTGACAGACGAACAGGAAAGATGGGTGATTGGCATAATGGTGTCTGTGACAATTGTGAAGCTTATCCTGGTCATCTACTGCCGCACTTTCACAAATGAGATTGTCAAAGCCTATGCCCTGGATCACTTCTTTGATGTGGTTACTAATACGATTGGACTCATAGCCGCTCTTCTTGCCAAATACATAAAGTACTGGATTGACCCAGTTGGAGCTATTATTGTAAGTGATACTCTAACATTTTAAAAACGTTTTACTTTCATTTGTTGCAATGTGCCATGATCTGATAATCAGGCTTACATGCATGTTGTGCATCCATGCTTTCCCTGCTGAAGAACTGCTATTAACGGTGATATCTGCCGCATGGGCTAACTCTGCTTTCCTGATTTTTTCACACCATAATGCATGCATGGTAGTAGTGCTGACTTGAAAAAAGGCATATGTAACTTAGGATGTAGGATTAGATATCCTGTTGGACTGATGCGATAACTTGCATTGATTTCCTGTCTGCTGCAGCTGGCTTTGTACACCATACGAACATGGTCCTCAACCGTGCTGGAAAATGTGAACTCTCTGGTCGGCCAAGCAGCTGCTCCAGAGTATATGCAGAAGCTGACTTATCTCTGTTGGAACCACCACGAGGCCATTAGGCACATTGATACTGTTCGGGCGTACACGTTCGGGTCACACTACTTCGTGGAGGTTGACATTGTGTTGCCATCAGAGATGCCTTTGCAGGAGGCACATGACATTGGGGAGTCGTTGCAAGAGAAGCTTGAGCAACTGCCGGAGATCGAACGTGCTTTTGTTCATCTAGACTACGAGTTCACGCACAGGCCTGAGCACGCACGGACCCATTCATCGGCATGAGAGAAATGTCCTGTAAATCCTTTAAACTTGAATGATGGATTGATGAATGAATCCTTAATGCCAATTGTTGGGAGGTATGTATCTACATGGGATGGATTGAAATTTTGGATTGTTGGAACTCGGAACTGACCGATTCTGATAGGCGCATGGGTCTACATATCAACCATTGCTATGTCTGAGTCCAAACTGGATTCAATTAGTGAAGATTAACTGTGGCTGATTCGCCTTGGACCCATTTAATTAAACGAACGAATCTAATTTGGCGCATTATGTCCAGAAATCAACTTTCACCTAAGCTAGCTAATGTTTTTATAATTGGGCGGGGGCAATGACCAGTTCGGTTCAAACTGGTTCAACCATTAATTTAAATAGATTTGAAATGTATTATTATTATTTGTCAATTATTTGATCATTATTATTATTGTTATTAATTGTATTACTACTAACACAAAGTTCATGTTTTATGGCAACTTGTAATGTAAGGGAGTAGATTCTTAATTTCACTTGGAGTTGGTTCATATGGACTATGCTTCTATGCATATACAAATAACAATGTTTAGAAAACATTGGTATTTGTTTAGAAAACAGGACCCCAGTCAAATACTCTTCATGCATCTACTCTTCCAAAGGGAAGAAAGAACAAGAAATCCTTAAATCTCGTTTCCATAACTAGGCTTTGAACTACATTTTCATTTTTCATATGCCCTCTTCTAATCATTCTTTCTCAACGACAGTGATTGTGTTGCTTGGAACGGTCCAGATCACGTGAGGGAGCCCGGTTGTTGTTTTAATCAGTGTTATTAAAATAGGACTGGAGGTTAAACCGGTTTTGTATATGGTACACGATCAACTGGTTTAACTGTCTAGTTTAATCAAATTAATTAATTTTATATTTTAAAATAATTTAAACAACGGATATCAATCTAAATGTGTAGATCTTTCATTCCTAGCCTATGTTATTTTACTAATAACATAAAAAATTTTTTGAAAAAATTGTTTTTATAGATCAAATCGGACCATACTGGACCAGTTAGTCAATCGTTTCAAGGTGAGACCGATCGGACAGCCCTATTTGATTCACATTAGATTTAATATATTTAAACCCATTTTCTTTATACATGTAAATGGATGAAATGGTTGGCGGTTCAGCTCTGATTTCAATGGTTCAATGCAATTTTTTAGGCAACCTGTCCAATCCGATTTTAATAACAATGATGGCAGCAAGTTAGATGCGTCGATGCGAAATTATTCACATTTAGAAGCTGCCGTCGAACAGAACTTATTTTGGTAATTTAGAATCGGTTACTTAATCTGGTAATCTGTTACAGTAGTTGTTGTAATAGATTTAATTAAAATGTTGTTAGTTAAAAATATTATCTGTATTCAAAGTAGAAAACAATAAGTGGTTAAGGGAACAACAAGAGTTTGAATTTAAATAGCGGCAGTTATGAAAATTATAATACATACAAGTTCTAAAAATTATATAATATATACACAATTCAGATAGGTGTGTGATCTCGCAAATTTATTTTATATTTTTATTTTTTTACATATATATTTCTAGAGTTTAAATATTCTATAAAAATAATTAATATAATAAACGTTAATTGAATTATAAATTTTATTCATAATTTTAATATTAAAGAAACATCATCATTTTTACCTTTACAAAACTTAAGATATAACTATAACTATCACCCATGTAAAACTGTCCGAGAATCAGGCTTTTTCGAAAAAGTGGTAATTAAGGGGATTAATGTGAGTAAAAACTACAATGAAAAGTAGCAAGAAAATTAAGAAATAGGGACATATGTGACAAATCAGGACCATGCATCAAAATAAGACATTTATATATTTTTTATGTAAAAATTAATTGGTTTAAAAATATGATAATTTCGGAGTACGAATGCTAAAAATGCCAAATGGAATGTTCTATATGCAAAGCCAGTTTTTAAAAATGCAATTTCTAATTTTCTTAA
>JAYJMB010002391.1:20332-59207 GCA_036873735.1 Pouteria campechiana
ATTTGTATTGCCTGCCATCAAGTTCAAGGGCCCTTGCCAAGAGGACATTGGCGTTGAGGTAAGTGTTGTTCGCTTCTATTACTCCCATCTTCTTCACTCCATTGTAATGTCTTAATCTTAGTTTAGCTAAGAATCCTATTGCTCTCTTTTGAGTAGATGATAGGTAGAGTTCAAATTTAAATGTATTTCGTGTGAGTAATGTTTCTTCCAGATCAATGGAACTATAATTGCGGAGGAGTCTGAGAAATGGCAGTGCAAGAACCGAAAGTGCGACTCGTGGATTACGTTTTCTAGAGTGATTGGGTTCAGCATCAACGGGTCTGGTTTGATCGATGGTAATGGGTATACCTGGTGGAATCAAACCTGCAGACAAACACATGTAAGAATTGTTACAATTTAATGGTCTTTAGTTGGCCCATTTCCACGTATCATATCAAAGTTACTTTGGCCTATTTAACTGACTGTATATTTATTTTGGATGCAGAATTGTCACAAAAACCCAAGGGTAAGAAAACATGCCTTTGTTACATTGCACGTGCACGGCCATGGATATCCATACCACTCAACTTGTCTATGCTCATATATCCATAGTCAATCATTCCTTAATTTGTCCTGTCAACACACCCTGTTGAATTTTAACATCCATTTTATTAGAGATTTACTCTAGACATGTTTACTGCTCAGAGTCTGACAGTCGATAACTGCAAGCATGTGAAGATTTTTGGGCTAACCTTAAAGGACAGCCCACACATGCATTTGGGCATTGAGAAATCGTACAATCTCACCTTATATAATCTTACAATAGAAGCCCCTGCGGACAGTCCAAACACGGACGGAATCCACATCCAAAGGTCCAGACGCATCGTTATCGTCAATTCCACCATTAGGACAGGTATTACTTTCCTCCCTAATCTCTTCTATTTCAACCTAGTGATTGCTTCCTTCCAACGACATATATGAATTCTTGCTTGTCGATGCCTTAGAGGCCAACCCTATCTCAACATCAAAACATTCTGTGTAATTCATGTGGGTTGCAGGTGATGATTGTGTTTCCATTGGACGCGATTCCGCTAATATCAGAATCAGCAGAATCACATGTGGGCCTGGCCATGGAATAAGGTGAAAATTTCCCAGCCTAATGTAATACTATAGCTTGTTTCGAGTCATCCATCGATTTTCGTTCACAGTTGCAGCCAGCTCAATCCATGCATTGAAGCACAAAGACTCCATCGTCGACTGCTTTTTGGGCGCCTTCGAATAACATAAAATGGCCAGACTATATATGGACAAACCCTTTATATGTACTGTCCATTCGGAGTGGGAACGCACGTTGATCATCGATTTATTTTCTAACATCGATAATCTATTTTCAGCATTGGAAGTCTAGGCGAAGATAGGAGTGAAGAAACAGTGGAAGATGTTCATGTTAGTGATTCCAAATTAATTGAAACAACCAACGGAGCTAGAATCAAGACATGGCAGGTGAGCTCTGCTAAATAATGCAATGTGCAGGCCAAGTGTGTCAACTCAAAAACATTCTTCAATTTATGATTACTGATAATCAACACTGCGGATGGTGGTCACCTATGTATTGAACACTGTAAATTGGACTACATTTCATTACTAGTCGCATTAAAATAAATGAACCATTTGAACTTTTTACTGGGATTGTTTTTGTCAGGGTGGAAGTGGGTATGTTAGACGGGTGATGTTCGAGAACATAACGCTTGTTGCCGTGCGTAGGCCTATCATCATAGATCAGTACTACTGTGACAGAAGGGGAGAATGCCTAGAGGAAGTGAGTTTCAATATTTACATGGTGCTTTACTGAGATGAATTTCATGCCAAATGCTATTAATTACTTCTATTGCTAAATTGTTTTATGTTAACCATTGCAGAAGTCAGCAGTGAAAATCAGCGATGTCTTATTCCACGGATTTGTTGGGAGTACAACCAAGCCGGATGCGATCACCCTCGATTGTAGCCAGACGGTTCCATGCACGGAAATACACATGTCTGACATAAACATCGTGACAGAAGATCGAAAGAAGCTGACACAATCGAGTTGCCGGAATGCCTATGGCCTTGCAAGTGGGACACTCGTTCCTGATATTCCATGTCTCTCACACCGCTCTTAGTTTCGCATGTGGCACTGCTTAGCCTTTTTATACAGAAAACGATAGTTTCGTTGTTCTTCAGCTTAGGAATGGAGTCGAGTAGGAGATTTTTAAGTCTAGGTGGCGATTCCGGCGATTCGTTTGTGTCTTGGAGAAGATAGGTCTGTGTCTTGTTCAAGCCAATATATCCACTGTAGTCCGGCATTAGTGATTTGTTGGCAAAATTGTTTCATGCGAATGCGTTGCAATGGGCTCTCTCTGATATCTCTGATGTTGGTATGATAGAAAACTGTCATCTAATCATAACTGAGTTTTGAAAAACAAAGTACCCAACGTTTATCCACTAAAACAGAAACCCGCTTCCTCAGCCCTGTCTGTCACCACCTAGCCCTCCCACCTAAGGCCACCCAAAAACAAATCTAAGAGGATATTATCTGAAATTTCAGATTTCTCTTGAGAGTCTTGAGTTGATGTCTGTACTTCTTCGATGTATTATTGAACAGAACTCCCGTGATTTAATTTTTATAAAGCCTGATAACTTCAAGCACATGCCGTTTGGGTTTAAGGGGAACCACCCATCAATACCATACACAGCACAAGATGCAATCGATCCAGCAAAACAGCCCTCCATCCGTATCTCATGCAAACAGAATTCCGGATGCCTTTGTTTCAATTGGCAGCCCGTGATCTCAAGCAAAAAGGATCCAGGACTTTTTTTTTTCCAGCTCACCCGTGTCCCATGCAACCAGTAAACTCAAAGGTCCTAAATCTTCAGTTGATTTTCCCGGTGCCCGTCAGCTGTGCACGGGAGATTTTCAAGGAAATTCGCAATGTCTTCTTCCCAATTTTTATGGCCCGGGTGACAAATTCATGAGACACTACAGATTAGTGAGAAATTAATAATATATTGCAATCAAATTATAAATATCAGTAGTTTTCTAAAAAAACTACAGGCGGAGAAAGTTTTAGATTTTTTTTTTAAAAAAAAAAAACCTGTAAAAACAAACGTTTAACAAAAAGTGGCTGTTGATGAGATTTTGAGGGCAATATTCGTCACTAATAAGATTAACTTAGACAAATATAATTAATCTGGTCAGTTATATTATATTTTTATTTTTATTTTTATTTTTATCTCTTTTTGCCTGAGCTCATATCGAGCTCTATCTAAATGTTTGTCTTAATGTGGAGCGCAGGAATACCTTTAATGTGAGGTTAATGAAGATACATTTTAGAAAATCACAATTTTTTTAAATCTTATCTAGATGTATGAATTTATTGATTTTTTTATTTTTTTAAAACAATTGCTTTTACTCTTAATTTATTTGGATAAATTTATTATTTTCTTTATAAGTCTATGTACTTTTAAGATATACGTACATTGTTCATATAAATTTAGATATTATCATGTTATCACTTTTCTTTCCTTATTAAGAAAGATATTAACTTACAGGTTAATAATATTAACTTTTCTTTTCTCCTCACACAACGAAATAAGATCCAACTAGCAAATTTAGCATATAAAAGTTATACTAAATGAATTTTCATTTTTATGAATATTAAGATTAAATGCATACTCTTTGTACATGAAAATATTTATTTCTTTAAAAGATATTTCTTTATCATTTGATTTTCATTACTTCGAACAGTTTTAAAAGATTGTGATCCAACTTTTCATTTATTGTGATATTCAAATTATTAGATTATTTTTTAAAAAAGTGAAATTTATTTCAAATAAATATGTTGTATTTAAAATTTCAACCACTTAGTAAAAAAACTCACTTGAAAATATTGCTCTAAAACATGCAAAACTTACACAAAAAATAACGAACTTTGGGACAAAAAGTAAAGTATTTGTCAAAAATTAAATAAATCCAGATTTTTTGTTAGCTACTTTTGTTGAGAAATAAAGGATTTCTCCTAAAGGCAGCCAACTCCAGAAAGAAAATAAAAAAAAGTATCCAATTAAATTAAGAGTAGAAGTGGTTACTTTAGAAGAATTAGAAGTAAAATAATAAATCCATTACCTAAATAAGCTAATAAATTAAATCATGATTTTCTAAAATGCCCCATATTAAAGGTATTTTTTGGTTCTGTGTAAAGACGTAAGCCAAGGTAGTCGGTGGCCGATGTGAACTTATATAAAAAAGATAACAATTAAAAGACAGAATGTTCTCTATGTAAATTCTATTTTTTAAAATACACTATAATTTTCTTTAATTGAATCCATATTTTCTGAAATATTTTAAATTCTAAAGCATCTAACGTAACTTGCGGCATAAATTCTTATTGCTATGTCATAAGGACAAAGAGAGGAATAGACCAACTTAAAGATTGGTGCTATTCTTCTAAATGCTGATTCACAACGAATAAAACATAAAAAAAAAAAAACCATTTTTTAGCTCTTTACTGTTCATAGACTGCCGATGCATGGGCATTAATTATTTTTATAGGAATGTATTTAAAATTAAATTCAAAAAATGCCATCTCATATGTGAGCTAAATTATAACAACTTCAGACATCATACATTAAGATAACTTATACATTTTAAATCCTTCTATCCATTCTAACTGCAGTAACACTATTTAAAGCTATGCTCTTGTAATTGGGCTGTGAAAAGACGTTCGATTTTTCTTCCACCATGAAAGTTACTATTATTTTTTCTGTATTGATAGCTGTCACTTTGCTTTCTACTGTTCAAGCTACTAAGTTTCCTGCAAAAATCTTTAATGTTCTTCATTTTGGAGCTAAGGGCGATGGCAAAAACGATGATTCTGAGGTTCTTCTTTCTCTTTTAAAAAAGTCCCAACTTACATTACTTGCTTTGTACATATGCATGGAAGTTGTCATGTCCTGCTAATGATAATATGTTATTTGTTCTCAGCAACTAAGTTGTGCCAATCACTTTTGTATTATGTTCAATCTTCACTTTTAAAGATGCCTGGGCATCAACCTGCAAATCCACGACGGTAATAAAATTCACTGGTGGGATCAAACCTGCAAAAAATCACATGTAAGTTTTGAAATGATCAAATGGTAATATATTATTAGCTCATCTTCACTTATCATATCAAAGTTACTTCTTCTTTGCTAATTCTGTGTTTATTTTTGGTGCCAAAACTGTTTCAAGAGGCCAAAGGTAAATTGGGTTTTCTACTTGAAGTTACGGATTGCTTGCTACTTGTATGAGATAAATTGGTTTTCTGAGTGTTAATATATAGTGACTTGAATTTTGTTTTTGGTCCATTCAAACATCTTATAGTGCGATAAGTATAGATTTTTCATGGAGATCTGTGGTGGTAGTAGAGAGATTAGGCCGCTAGGCCTAATCTCGTGGCCCTTCATGATTTACTAGGGGGTGCGGGGGCTAAGCCCACGCTGTACGGATTATGGACAGCAAAGTAGCGTCCGATGATTCAGCAGGCCGACAACAATCAGTGAGTCGGCATTGGCGGCACCAGCGACAAGATTTGTACATACGGAATTTCGACAGTTTTGCGTATGGACGAATTTTGAGAATTTTAAGCAAAAATATTTGAGAAAAATTCATATGCACATGAGATTCTAAAGTGACTAAGGTTTTATATATATATATATGTTATTACCACATAGAGAAAAGGCTTAAAATCTTTGAAGATTTCGCTTTTGCTGTGTTCTTTCTTTTTCTTTTCTCTTAATTGTATTCAATCTTTGCTATAATAAAACTTTTATCCTCTGCTTTTCGTTTTTCCCCCATTTAAGGGATTTTTACGAAAATTTGTGTGTTATATTGTGGTTGTTTTCTCACGCTAGGCAAGGGGCCAACTTAGCGCAAAATCAAATTAATGGAATATCATTTAACTTGTATGCTTGTTTATCCATTGCAAGCCATTCTTTGTGGCTTACACACGCATGATGCAGATTTAAGTTTTTATCTTGTGTTGTCTGCTCAGAGTCTGACAGTCGAAGACTGCAAGCATGTACAAATTTCTGGGTTATGGTTCAAGGACAGCCCACAAGTGCATGTAGGCATTGATACATCGTACAAAGTCATTATATAACCTTACTGTAATAGCGCCTGCGAACAGTCCAAGCAAGGGTTGGAATCCACCTCCAACGGTCCAAACGCATCCTCATCGCAAGCTCCACCATTGGAACAGGCATCTCCTTCTCCTTTTCAGCCTAGTGTTTGCTTCCTTCCAACAGCACGTCTGAATTCTTGCTAGTCGACGCCTTAGAGGCCAAGCCTATAGAAGACATTCTGGTTAATTCATGTGAGATGCAGGCGATGATTGTGTTTCCATTGGAGGCGGATCCGCTCATATCAGAATCGACAGACTCACATGTGAGCCTGGCGAATGAATCGGGTGAAAAATTCCCAGGCTACTGCGATACTGCAGCTTGTTTTCAGTCATCTATTTGAGTCCAGATCCAATAGGTCCACTTTTGCGCGCTGAAAATAAAAGTGTTGTCGGAGCCTTTAGATGACATAAAAGGTTTGTGACGAGACATTTTACTTGAGGAAAAAAATAGAAAACAAGATTCTTGTGCGTGCAGAGAGATTCTTGTATGGAGATATGCGACTGTTGGAGTTTCCTAATTTTTTCATTTTACTCTTCGCTGCAATTACTGTACTCTCATGACTACGAAGATAGAAGCAAAAATTTATAGTTTAAAATTATAATTAAAAATATTCAATGTTTTTATATTTTTATTAATATTAACTCTTTAACAAAAATATTGTTTATAACATATTATAAAAATAAGTCAGCCATAAGTCAATAATATTTGATTACCTAAATAAAAAACAAATAATTTCAAATCACATTCACTTCAAGATAAAAATAATAATTTCATAATTATTGATAAAAATAATAATTTCATAATTATTCTTCTTGAGTTTTCTAAAATTAATAATAGAAAAATTAAATAACAAATATACAATCTAGGGTTTCTTAAGTCTTTAATGTAAATATAAAATTTTACCCTTATTATGATTTAGGTTTATAAGATTAATGATAGAAAAATTAAATAGAAAATATATGATCTAGGATTTCTTAAGTCAAAAAATATAGAAAAACATAAAAATTTGATCTAAAATTGCCTAAATTCATAATAAATAATAGGCAGATGCATGTCAGCCTACTATGGTTCCACCAGCCTTTTGCAATTCCATCAGATGAGAGGCAACCGGCTAGCAGGGGTTTTTGAGCAGCTTTCGCGGATCTGTAGTTTCATTAGATGCATGTCAACCTTCAGTGGTTCCGCCGGCCTTTTGCAATTCTACCAAATGAGAGGCAACTGGCTAGCGGAGAGTTTTGAGCAACTTTTGCGGATTCGTAGTTTCATCAGATGCATGTTAACCTTACGTAGTTCCACCAACCCTCTGCGGCTCTGCTACATGAGAGGCAACCGGCTAGCGGAGAGTTTTGAGCAACTCACGCAGATTCATAGTTTTGTTAGATGCATGTCAACCTTTCGTGGTTCTACTAGCCTTCTGTGGTTTCGTCATATGAGAGGCAACCGGCTATCAGGGAGTATTGAGCGACTCCCACGAATTCGTGGTTCCGTCATGAAGAATGGACCCATTGTTTATAATATTTGTAGGATGGCATGAAGAGAGAACCTAGTATTTTTAATACTACAGGTTACCGCAATGAGTTTAAAAGATGGGTGAGATATTTCTGATATTGCAGGTTCCCATGGAAAGGACATAAGATGGATCCAAAATTTTTTATAGGTTGCGGCAGAAAAGCGGAAAAGAAGATCCAATATTTTTTGAAATCACATTATATATTCCTGAGTGCAGATTCTGTATTTTTAAAGATTGTGGATTGCCTAAAGACACATCCCAAAAACCAGAAATTCAAGGATGTATTATTAGTAAAATCTCATCTATCTACCTTTTCACATCAATGTACAACTGGTTTAATAAAGCGATAAATAGATCCTCACTTTACTAGTGCTTTTTTTAATGAAAATTGAAACAGGTTAAGAAGATCGGTTCTATAGTACCAAATCGAAAGGCGTGCCTGAATAAAAGCCGTCGAGTTTCCGGTTCCGCTACGGCCCGACTAGAAGGAGCGTCTAGTCCTGCTTTGGCCCGGCCAGACAAAATTCTTGGTCCCGCTGTATCCCCGATTATGAGGAGTTCTTAGTCCCGCTACAGCTTGACCAGGATGAGCATCTGGTCCCGCTTCGGCCTGGCCAAATAGAGTTCCTATTTCCGTCATATGCTCAACTAAGAGGAGTTCTTTGTCCCACTATGGCCAGACAGAGAGGAGCGTCTGGTCCCGCTTCGGCTTGGTCAGACAAAGTTTCTGGTCTTGTTATATTATGCCAGACTAGGAGGAGTTCTCAGTCTCGCCATAGCCCAACCGGGAGGAGTTCTCGGTCTTGCTTTGGCCCGATCGAGAGGAGTTCTTAATCCCACTATACTACGCCCGACCAAGAAAAGTTCTCAGTCCCGCTTCAGCCAGACTAGGAGGAGTTCTTGGTCCTACTTCGGCCCCACCAAGAGGTGTTTTGTTTCCACTACATGCACAGAAGATCGAGCAAATAAGGACATAGGTTCCACAATGTCCCCTTAAGGGGGGATTGGTTTTAGGAAACTCTAACACAGATAGCCAATTATCCAGCTGACACTGTGCTACGTTAGACCCTAACCCTAATAGGATACCTTTTTCAACTATTACATAGTCCTATGAGACTAGGACTTAGATGCATATCCTTATGGAATCCTTCTCTAAGCAAGGATCTTCATTCCACTTGCGTACAAGCTACACACCTCGATTATGCACCCATGCTTAATTATAAATACACCCGAGTATGTGCCTCGAAAGACAAGCTCTCTAACAAGCTCTCTAAGTTCTCTCTATTATTCCTACCCCCTATTAAGGTCCCTTACTAACTTGAGCGTTGGAGTGCTTGTGCCAAGACTACCCCCGGTGCCCTATGACATTTTCTCTATCTTCAAGGATTACAGGCGGAATTGTCTCAAGAGCCACCTCAGCATTCCATTTGGGGACCTAAACACTAATATTATCTCAAAATAATACTTTTTAAAAAAATTGAATGGGTCATAATAAATATGAACTTATAAAATAATTTAAAATAATTTTTAAATATTGATGCTTATATATTCTTAAGATTATATATATTTTTTAAAATTTAAATAATCTTTAATCTTGACTAAATAATTTATTTCAAGTGTAATGGTTGATTTAGAGTTTATTAAAATATTATAATTTGAATAAGCAAATACAATGAATATTCATATAAATATTATTTATAATAAATAAATAATAATATTCATATAAATAATTAATTGATTAATTTTTTTATAATTTTAAAATTGATTTATTTTTGTCCAATTAATCAGTGGATCAGATATCATGTATAATCTTTCATACGCCTTGATTAAATGCACATGCAAATTACCTTCTAAAGTTACTGAATAATAAAATTCTCATGCTCATTCATGTTGAGAGTTATAGTAAATTGAGCTAAAGTGTGAAACAACTTTACTAAAATTAACTAAAGCGAGATAAAAATTAATAATATTATCAAAATTAATTTTAAAATATTTTAGTCGAATTTCTATGTCCTTCCAAAAGATATCATTAAATACATGCATAAGATTTTTCTAGAGCACTGTCATAGTGACATATAAGTTGAGCTAAAGTTTCAAAAAATTTTATTAAAGTTAACTAAAATGGTCAAAAAATTAATAGTAATGGTTTAATTTCAATATTTTTATAGAAGACTTAATTAAATACACTTATAATTTTTTTCCAAAGCAATATCATGTTGCCAAGTAAATTGAGCTAAAGTTTAAAAAACTTTATTAAAGTTAATTAAAGGGAAGTAAAAATTAATAGTATCGCTAAAAGTAATTTTCAAAATATTTTATTGAGTCTCTATATTCTTTCAAAAGACATGATTAATATATAAGTTTTTTCTAGAGCATTACCATGTTTACTATCGAGATTACTAAGAACTTATACAATTAGTTTATAAAAGTGTACAAAACTGGATTGAAACTTTGTTGAATATTTATCAAATTATTTTTGATGAATTTTATGATGAAATTATCAGCAATTTCTACAGTAGGTGTAACTTTGTTGCTGAAGCACTATTACTTGGGCATTGAAAAATAAATATATCACTACAAAAGCTTACAAAAATGGACAAAATTAGAACAAAACTTGGTAATATATTTTAAAATTATTTTTTACAAATTATTCTGACAATTTCATTTGTAGTTGCAACTTATGTAGTGGAGTACCATAACTTAGGCCTAAAAAATTAATTAAATCACCGCAAAAACTGACAAAACCTCACAAAAGTGGATAAAAAAGGAACAAAGTTTGGTGATATATTTTTAAATTATTTTTTATAAATTATTTTGAGCAAATTTTTTGCAATTTCCGTTACAGGTGCAACTTAGGTGATGAAACATTATTACATGGGTATATAAAATAAATAAATTACCACGAAAGCTTATAAAAGCTCATAAAAGTAGACAAAACTTAGTGACATGTTTTTAGATTTTTCTTTTATAAATTACTGTGACCAAATTTTCTATAATTTCAATTATAAGTGTATCTTGGTGGTGGAGTATTACAACTTAGGCCTAGAAAATTAACTAAATCACCCCAAAAGCTTATAAAATCTCACAAAACTGGACAAAACATGAATAAAATTTAGTGATGTTTTTGAATTATCTTTCATAAATTACTGTGTTCAAATTTTTCATAATTTATGCTACAGGTGCATCTTAGGTAGTAGAACATCATAACTTCAGCATAGAAAAATAAATAAATCACAGCAAAAGCTCATGAAGTGGATAAAAATGGAACAAAACTTCATAATATGTTTTTAAATTATTTTTTACGATTACTGTGACCAAATTTTTTATAATTTAAATTATAGGTGCACCTTAACTTGTGGAGCACCATAACTTGGGCATAGAAAAAAAAATAAATCATAGCAAAAGCTCACAAAGTGGATAAAATTAGAATAAAACTTCATGATATATTTTCAAATTATTTTTTATGATTATTGTAATCAAATTTTTCATAATTTAAACTATAGGTATACCTTAGGTTGTGGAGCACTATAACTTGAGTCTAGAAAATTAATTAAACACTGCAAAAGCTCACAAAAGCATACAAAAGTGGACAAAAGTAAAACAAAATTTAGTGATATATTTCTAAGTTATTTTTTATAAACTATTGTGACTAAACATTTTGTAATATAATTGCAACTTAGGTGGTGGAGCACAATTATTTGGGTATCAAAAAATAAATAAATTACCACAAATGCTCACAAAAGTGGAGACAAAACTAGAATGAAATTTAGTAATATATTTTAAAATTATTTTTTATGAATTACAATGACCAAAATTTTTGCAACTTATGCTACAGATGAAACTTAAGTGGTTGAGCATCATTACTTGGGCATAGAAAAATAAATAAATTACCATAAAACCTTACAAAATATATTGATTTTTGGACTAAAATTTAATGGGACTTCTTGATATAAACTTTGCAACTTTTTCTGTGATTTTCCATGGTGATTGTTTGGGCTTTTTCCTCTATAGATGCAAGTTAACTTGTCAAGTAGTCAATCAACTCTTTCTTTTTTTCTCGTACTCTTTTTATCACACACGTATTTTAAAATCCTGAATCGATCTGTTTAAATTCATTTTATAATTTCTAATATGATCTAACTTTTGTATATGATTACGGTTTCGATTCATTATGCTTCCTTTTATAAACATATTGATTAAACATAAAGATAAATAAATTAAAAAGGCCGCTGACTACCGAAATTGCCTATTCCAATTCTCAACAATCGTAATAGGATTCTAACTTACGAACTTCTCCCTTACGCACGAAAGCCAACTTCTAATTTTGCCCTCTTACGCACGAAAAACCAACTTCTAATTTTGCCCTCACTTCTATTTAAGGGAACCGTAAAAGTGGGCTCATTGGATCCAGACTCGTTTTCCGTGGTCCAACCATTCGGTCTAAATGGTTAGATGATTTTTTTTAAAAAGAAAGAACCCGAACTGGTCTGATTTTTGAAGCATTGGGTAAGACAAGATGCGTTGAAGCACTCTCTCTCTATATATATTTATGAACCATTTGAGCTTTTTTGAACCATGTGCACAACGAATGTCAATTTCATGTTGTTTGACTAGCGAGCTTTCACTTAAGACTTTCTTAGGGCCTTGTGGGGCCGCTGCTTGTACTCAAAAATTTAAAAATAAAATAAAATTGATAGTCTAGATCTGCCAAATTGAATAGCCGACCAGGTGTTGGTTGATTAATTAGGCACAAATAGCTAGCTCAACGCTAGCTTGTGTCATTGGTTGAAAAATCTCCTTCCCCTCATTGGCAATTCCATAAAAAATTAGCCAACTTGGTCCAAGACGGCAAAAAAGGTCTCACCAACCTCATTTTACCAGGTCCAAGTGGTGGATTGAGGCCCCTCTTGTCCATTTAGCTGATTTTTAAGTCCTCGTGAACGGAAAATGCTGTATAGAAATGGATAGAACATGAACTTTTGGCCAAAGTTTTGGAAGAATCTTTGATTTCAGTGTGCAATTTTTCAGTCAGCTACCATTCTGCTCAACATGAACTATGCTTTCAGCTGAATCTTGAATTATGGGGGACTTTTTGCAATTACCCAAATTAAGAAAAGAAAAATATTACTCCCTGAGTACCAACACATGTGTCCACTAAAACAAAAATACTTTTTATTTTAAACTTTCAAAATAGATATTGTGATTTAAATATCCTTTAATTATATGTGAAATATAAACTTGAAACCGAAATGGACAGATAATAAAACATGAATAGTTATCATCTTCTCATGAATTTTTTTGGTATAATTTAAGAGAAAAGAAAGAGAAGGAATCACTTTTCCATCTTTGTCTTGCTCTTTATCCCATTCCTTCATGAGTACAGCTAGGAACGGCATGTACAGGCAATTCATGGTTATCACACATAAACTAAATCTCTGAAACCCCAGATTCCAACATAATTCGAGACTGATGCTAAATTTGGTAGATGATTGATGTAATTAACTATTGGAATGTTGACGGGTTCAACCATGAGTTAATACACTTGAATTGCCTGCGATGAGGGTTTGTTAGAAGGTTTGAATTGCCCGACTCCCTACTGATCTGGCCAAGCTCCAAACCAAATATAGGCAGGCTATGATTTAATGAACAAGTTTTATTTCGAAATTTCGTGATTTTTTATTTCTTTTTCAGATTATCAGGTACATATGATTAGATGAAACTCAATCTAACTATCATAATTATCTCTATTTGTTATATAAAATATTTGACTTTTTTTAAACAAGATTACTATGGCCACAACATGTGAAAACATACAAAAATATGTATATGTAAAAATAAAAATACATTCAGATTAATTAATTCAACCATCGGAATGTAAAAAAAAAAATTGCAAAATTGTGAAGGTTTTCAAAAATAATAAATAAAAAAGATTGTCCAAAAGTGTCTTTTAATTACTATGAACAATTTGAATTTGAATTTTGAAAGAGTACATTTTAGTTTTATTTTATATGCTTGCCTTGTCTTTCCTCCTAAACATAGCTGAACAATACTAACCCTAATTTTACGGATTCTGCAATGAAGTTATGGTGACCAAAGTGAGACCATGTAAGGTTTAAAAATACGAATGTTATTGGAACCAAACCGGACCGGGCAATGGAAGAATCTAACTTGGTTTGGTTTAATAGTAGATTTTTTAATTTTAATATTAATAATAAAATAAAAGAATGAATTGAATTAGCATAGTATTATAACAAAAAATTTATATATTTAGATTTGTTAAAATTATGTTATATTATTTTTTAAATTTTAAAAAATAGATAAACTAGTTAAATTAGCTGATCGAACTAATTAGATCATAAACCATACACTTGACTGGACCATAAACGGGACACTTGGCTGGTTAAACCACTAGTGTGATTTTGATAACACTGAACAATTCCATTAATGTCAGAGGCATAGCCTTTATTATAAGAAACTAACTTATTTGAGTGAAGCTGTTATCTTTACTTTTTACCTCATCATTCACATTCTTCTTTTGATGTGGGATCCATGACAACAAGTAATTACAAGCTATTTTTGACTTACAAATAATAATTTATCTTTTAACTTTGTTAACTCATCTAATAGATTTACAACTCTTATTATAAGTTAAAAAGCATTTCTTTATAAAAAATATATTTATTTTCCAAAGTAGATTTCTGAAATTTATTTCCTCAATTTTCTCCCCTTTGTCCTCTCACCTTCCTGTCTCCATCATTCCTCCCTCTTTTTCTCTCACGCATTTCCGTTCTGATAATGTTACTAACATCAGTGTCGAGCAAGGCCAAGCTGCCATCTCATTGTAGTCAATACCACGATTGACGATAGTCAAACCTTCTACCAGTCAGTCGTGCAATCTGGTCATGGATTCCGAGCAACAATAAAACAAGCATACTAATATTGACCAAGAAAAAGTGTGCCCACCCTCATGCTATTAATTTGGCGTATTTGAGGACCTGTAAAACATAGATAATGTAGAAGAAACATATATTAATTTTAAAAAACTTTTAAAAGCATAAAAGAAAAATACAAATAAAATAAACAATAAGCCATTGTTGGACTAAGGCGACCCAAATTCTGTTGGTTTGGCTCGAAGAGCTCACGCCACTACAAATTTGGTGAAACAATAAATTTGATTTTTTCTTTTTTAATTTTAAGATTTATGGTAGGTTTATTGTTTACGCGCACATATGGGAATAGATAAAGAATAGATAAAGAAAGAATAATACTAAGAATATCGTTATATACAAAGTAAATAATAATAAATTAGACAGAAAATAATAATTGAAAATATAAGTAATATTAAAAAAATTAAGAATATTACATCAGTTGCATGCCAAATTAATTACTAAAAATGAAATTTTAAAAATAAAATTCCCTTCCATTCGTTTTGGGACAGAGGGAATCATAAAGAATCCTTCGAGATTTGATCATGTGGAGCTTGTTTAGCCACGTTTGAGTGCCACGCGTTGTCAGGACGGACTCTTTTGCTCGTTTCTTCACTACATATTTCCACATCTTTTTGAGTTTTCATTGCTTTTTCGCACTCAAAGTGCTGCCAATCATGGCTGGGCGGTAGGAGAAACTGGGCTTCTTTTCGTTTCCATTTCTGTTTTACAAGAGATCAGAGATCTGCGCTTCTAAAACACGTGTTCACAGAGGACTGCGTTGCCCGCATCACGGCTGTGAGTGAAAGTAAACACCCTTCTCCTTCGTTTGGCTGCAAAGTGAGAATGACCCAATAAACCCAACCTGATTTCAGAAATGATTTTAGCCTCTCATGCTCGCTCATGGGTTTGATTGCAGCCCCACCTAATCCAAATGACATATAGGTTACGACATTCGACAGCTCTTTCATTGAAAAGGTCAATGTTGGACCAAGAAATTTGTCACCATACGGAAGAAGGATATGGTTTTGATCTCCAGAAGGATAAATTTAAAAATTGATTGATCTTGAGGTTGTATGTCAGGCCAAATGCCCATCTCTTCTTAGGGGTCGTGTTAAACCTGAGCCCGATTGACCCGACCTTGATAGGATTAGAGCAGTGGTTGACTTCAACGCCACCAAACCCACAAGCTAAGTTGCACCCTTGTCCTCAAGATAACGGGCTTGACATGAACGGGCCTGGTCGGGTCACGGGTCATTTCAAGCCTCGATGGCCAACTCTTCAAATGTCGGGAGGGAAAAATAATCTCAACAAAAGACAACATTCAAAGTCCATTCGTGGCCCACCAAGGCGTGTGCCAAGCTCCCAAAGCTTTGCTGTGACGGCTGTACACTCTTATGGTCTTCCTTTCGCGACTGTGTATTCTTGAGACTCGCGGCATTCAAGCATTGATTAAAGGGGCTGACGGTCCACTAACATAGATATTGGATTTTTTGGGTCAGATGATGCATGGATGAGTACCAAGAAAACTTACGGAAATTTCATATCGTAACAAATAGAGCACATTTCTCCTGTAAATAAATAAAAGTTTTGACATAATCATTTACTGTATTTAAAATGATATATTTTTTAAAAATACTTTTATCCTAGTGGGCGTAACAGATCAAATGGACTGGATTATATAGTTAAGGATAATAATTTTCAGAACAAAGGGCTGGATTGTGCTATTCAAAACAGCGTCGCAAGTGCCTTTCAAGCCATCGGCCCATTGTCTATCACTGCACACGCAAGATCCGTGTTCTTAACTAACCACGGTTAACCTTTCCCTGAAAAATCAAAACTTGCACGCACGTAACTTCTACTTTTATTAGTAGACGCGCAGTTTTAATTTAACAGATCTAAAAAAAATCGTAAAATCCAGACCATTATATATTATTTAATAAATGAGAAATATTAATAATTGCTAAAAATTGATCTTATCCATGAGTTAAAACAGAAGAAATTTCATTCAATTATAGATCACTTGTAAGAAAGTGCTCCGGTTAAGGTACACAATACATAAACGATATGAAAGTTAGATCAAAACCAAAAAATCAGGAGTAAAAAAAGGGGCCCAAAAGGGATTGATTATGTGGGTTACAAAGAATAAGTTCAGATTCTTAATTATTAGACCGCTGATGCGCCCATTGGATTCGTGCAAGTCATCTTTATTTCGGGCATATATCTTCAAACACCACCAGACCTCTTTTTTTCGCCCTTGGATTTCGTACTCCTTCAAATGTATATCGTCAAGAACCCCACCCCTCTGCCTTCTCTCTAGCGCGCTCTCTCTCTCTCTCTCTCTCTCTCTCTCTCTCTCTCTCTCTCTCTCTCATTGCTCGGAGAAATATATAGGGTTTCTAGTTTCTTGGAAATCCCCATCGCTAGGGTTTCGTCGTCTCTCCATTCATCTCTAGATTTTATTTCTTGTTGCTGCTTAGGGTTGGATCCATGTAAATAAGGAGAAAGAGGAGAAATCTCTACTCGAATTCCCTTTTTCCTCATCTTTTCTAGTCGCTCATTCGAGCTTTCTCCCAATTTCGCAATGGTTTCTTCGGCCGATGTGATTAAGACCGACTAGCAAGAATCATCGAAGATGGTTGGTGACGACGACGATGCCGCCGGCTCCAGGGGCCCCTGCCCGCTGCCCACCACCAGCACCGCCCGCAAAACCTTCTGCCGCTCCGCTTCTTGGTCGATGCCCCGATCCTCGCCGCAGAGCAGCGCCCACTTCGATCTCGCCAAGGATTGCCCCGATGCGTCGGAGAAGAACAGCGGGCCACGGCGCTTTCCCGTCCCTCTTACCCCCCGCTCCCAGCAGAACCTGAAGAACCGGTCTTGCCTCCCGCCGCTGCAGCCGCTCGCGATCACGAAGCGGAGCTTGGAAGAGTGGCCGAAAGCTGGATCGGATGATGTTGGGGAGTGGCCGCAGCCGCCCACCCCTAGTGGCAGGGCCGAGTCAAACCGGCCTGGCGAAGGGCTGAAGCTTGATCTGTCCTCGTTTCAGCGGAATCCGGATGCTGCCGCCGGCCAGGCTCTGGTCAAAAGGGACAGGATCGCCTTCTTTGACAAGGAGTGCTCAAAGGTTGCCGAGCATATTTACCTTGGCGGCGATGTTGTGGCTCGTAATCGTGACATACTGAGGGAGCACGGTATTACTCATGTTCTCAATTGTGTTGGATTTGTTTGTCCTGAGTATTTCAAGGCGGATCTTGTGTACAAGACGCTTTGGCTACAGGACAGCCCATCTGAAGACATCACGAGCATTCTGTATGATGTTTTTGACTACTTTGAGGATGTTCGGCAGCAGGGCGGGCGGGTCTTCGTGCACTGCTGCCAGGGTGTGTCCCGCTCCACATCGCTGGTAATTGCTTATCTTATGTGGAGGGAAGGGCAGAGCTTTGACGATGCATTTCAATATGTGAAGGCTGCCCGTGGGATCGCGAATCCGAACATGGGTTTTGCTTGTCAGCTGCTGCAATGCCAGAAGAGAGTCCATGCCATCCCCTTGAGCCCAAGTTCGGTGCTTCGGATGTATAGGATGACACCCCACTCGCCATATGACCCACTTCATCTGGTGCCAAAAATGCTCAATGATCCCTCTCCTTCAGCATTGGACTCTCGAGGGGCTTTCATTGTGCATGTCCCATCAGGGATATATGTGTGGATTGGTAAAAGCTGTGATCCTGTGATGGAGCGGGATGCCAAGGCAGCTGCATTTCAGGTAGTTCGGTATGAAAGAGTGCAAGGACCGATCATGCCTGTTGCAGAAGCTGAGGAACCTTCAGACTTTTGGGATGCATTTTTGACTGGCCCGCTTCCTGTAGATAAGGAACAGGTAGAATCAGCAATTAAGACTGGTCCAGGCATGAAGAAAGTAGAATCCTACGATGTAGATTTTGAGCTTTTCCACAAAGCGATTACGGGGGGCTTTGTGCCACCATTCTCACAATCAGCAGCAGGACAGGAAACACGCCTCCCAGCAAGAGAGAGTAATTGGAGTTTATTAAGGCGAAAGTTTGTTTCAGGAAGCATGAAAGAGTGGGTCACAGCTTCTCGAGGTTCTTTACCTAGGGTGTATTCTGATTCAGCGTTGATTTTAGATGCAAATAATGGAGTAAACAAAAGTAAGCAGCTGACAGCAGCAGACTCATCATCGCCTCATTTTTCTCCATGTTCTTTATCCTCCGATTTAAGTAGCAGTTTAAAATCTAGTTCAGATTCTCCTTCAACCTCACCTTCAACATCTTCCAGTTCACTTACCCCATCACCTGCATCGTCAAACTTGTCTGACTCCTTACCACCGTCATCCAAATCTTCTCAGGCCCTGCCAAATGGTCAGGATCCTATATCTGCCTTCAAGTCATCATCAAAGCCGTTCTTGAAAGCAGTTTTACTGCCTGCTAAAGGGCTTGCTCTCTCTCTTGCCCAACGAAGAGGATGCTTATCTCCATCATTGAAATTGCCAGAGAAAAATGTATCCCCTGTATCCGTTGTAAGTCCCATAGATGGATTTGGGTTGGGAAGTGAAAGTCTTACAGAAGATAATAACAGTTTTAATCCAACAAGTGATAGAGAACAGTGTCTAGAGTGTGACCTATTTGAAGATGAAGATTTAGTTCAAAAAAATATGTTGGGAGTTTGTTTTGGCAAAACTACTGTTGACACTTTTTGCTCTGACAATGGTGAGTTGGTTGAGGATTGCAGAGATGTGACTGGGTTCCATTCAAAAGCTCGAGAATCACCTGCTTTGACTCTGTTAGGGGAAAATGGTGTGAAATGGTCCAACCTAGTTCGTCCTGTGGTATACAGCTGGCCAGTCTTAGAGAAAATAGTAGAGTTTGCTACAGTTGATCTCGACTCCAGGGCAGTTTTTCTTTTCTTAACTCCTGATAGAGGTCTTGGCAAGCATATGGTTAGGAAGCTCTATTTGTGGATTGGAAATTGCTTTGAATGTTGTGATAGTAGTCAAGTGGATAGGAGCAGAAGGATAGGCAAGAAGAAACAGATTGACTGGAATGAAGTTGGTTCAGAAGTTCTCACCCTTATGGGTCTGCCAAAGGACATTCCCATTAAGGTATGGAATAGAAGCTTTGAAGCTCTGTTAATGAGTTGCACTTTATAATTTGTCTGGTTCACTAGTTCTTCATGTTTTTCTGCTTATGTGAAGCCTGCGTCAATGTAGCTGAAATTGTCTTGTACAATTAGTAATGGACAACACAGGTGCATTGAATATGTACTGTTGCCTTTAGCACTCTTGAGCCCACTTCGTGATTAAATTAGCTGAATCTTGGTTGTGGGTACCATGTTCATACCATCCTATGCATAGGTGTGGTTCAAGACTGCCAAATTGGTAAATGTGGATATGAGAAGTGACTGGCATTGTATTAGCTAACGTCTGAATAATTTATTTTTTGTTTGGTATTTAACATTTCAGTTGAGCAGGAAAAGTTTGACCTCTTTGTTTAAGAGTTTTGCTTCTTCCTGATTGCCTGCTCCATTTTGGATGGTTGTTCATGTTATATATTTGCATTTACATCCAAAAATCCTGAAAGTCAGATCCATACGTTATGTATTGTGTGCGATGAATGATATTCATTTACTTAAAATGGAAGAAGTGTAAAAACAAGAAAAAGCATTTGACCAATTTTCTAAGAATTGATGATTGAACTGGTCCATTGAGCTGCTCAGTTGAAACTGGTTTTATTGCTTCAATTGCATTTGTGCCATACAGAGTGATATGTTGGTATTATAACAGCATATGTTCCCTGTGGATAAAATTGTTAGTATCATATATATATATATATATTTGTATTGGCTTAAAATTTAAAAATTTGAATTTTATAGATAAAATCCATTATTAAGTCATCTGATAAACAGTTTGGAGCAGCTGACCTTGTTGTCTTTAGTGAGATCCAATCAAAGTTATTAATTCATAAATGAAATGCTAGATGAAACCATCTATCGAATGGCTTGGAGGGGAGGGGTCTGCTATAGTGTCTTGTGGGAGATCAAATCTGAAAGGTGACAAACTATCTAAAAGACATCAATAAGAATAGAAGCCTAGATATCTAGAAAGAAAAAAGTCAAAATTTCTCTGGTCAATCACCGTTGTCAGTGAATAATAACCCATTATTTTCATTTGGAGTTGCTGTCCTGGCTGTTGCCTGCCGCCCACCTTTGGATGGGCTCAAGGGAGCACATATTGGTCTCTTGCTTATGTATAACTGAAGCAGGAATAAATTCGTGTTGAATGGTTAAAATGCGTAGTTATTGAACTGTAGCCTAAAGACCATGGTTCACTGATTACACTGGTTAAATTGGCTGGCTTGATCCTGTTCATGGTTTTTTATTTCCTGGTTTTGAAGCCTGGAGAGGACTCGCTAGTAGCTGGTTCTGGTTGAACTGTTTCGGAATGGTCATTCTGGTCCAGTTTTTAAACACTGCAGTTGCCTGAGCCTTTTGGTCATGCACTATGATATTGTATTTATAGTCACCATGTATATGATCGAATGGTCAATACAAACATTTTAAACTTTGTTTTTGGCTTAAGTGAACCAATTGGGGTGGCTATCATGTTTCATTCACCATAGCAATTCCATTTCTTGTAAAAATTGTGTGTAGTTTCTCTTGGTGGAATAGAATACATGTCAAACCAAAGAGTATCAGATGGGTTAGAATGGGCCCGTAAAGGTGGTCTTCCATCAACTAGAGATACTAGATTGATCAATCAAGTTTTCTATTTTCTTTTCTTCTTTCTCACAAAGAATGAATAATCAAGCTTACTACACATGGGTTGACCAATTATGCACTTTACAGATGCAAACCTTAACTATTCATTGTTGATTAGGTTTTTATAAGAGTTCATTACAATTACTGAAGTCCAATACAGCCTTTAGGCAGTAAGCAGTAAGCAGTAGTGAAATGTTCTGTCTTCCTTTAATAGAACTGGAAATACCTTTCATTGCGCTTCAATCTACTATATACTTAATCACTGCTCTGGAGAATCAGTATTGATTGCCTTCTTGACTTACAGTCTTTAATGTTTCTCAGTAGATCACCAGACCATTCGAAATGTGCTCTTGATTATCTGATCTTGAGCTGGTTGATGCAATATGCATTTAAGGTGGTGACATCGAGGAGCTTTGAGACTTGGCTTATTAAATTTTCTGCGTTGTATCATCAATCATCCATTCTGTGGTCTCTGCTGACTATGGAAAAGTTTATAGGCTACCTTTGCACTGAGATTTACCTAAAGCCTGCTTCACCTGACATACTCTACTTGTCCACCTATAAATGATAACAGATGTTTCTTTGAATTGGAGAATTATAAAATTGCCTGAATTAAGTCAGTTCGCCATATTTATAGCACACGTTTGTTTTGTTTGAATGACATCTGCTGGTTGTACTGGAAGACTTTTGTAGGCATTTTTATTTTGGTTCCCTAGTTCATCATTTCTGAGACTACCAAAGTAATTTGCATGATGATGAATTGGATGATCCATGATCTGGTGACATCTTGATGAATCTTGTATTTTCATTCTGTGCAATGAGGCTGCCAAGGAAATTTGCATAATGATGAATTAGATGATCTTTGACCTGAGGATATCTTGACTGATCTTGTATTGCATACTTGCAACCATTCAATGCAAGTAGTGCCCATCATTCACTGATACCTACGCCTGATACTGAATGAAGTCTTCACTGATACCTACTCCTGATACTGAATGAAGTCATGAACCACGCTGTAAACTTTTCCTGATTGGAAAACTCTTGCCTACTGCCTACTGACAATTTGATGGTTAGTTGATTGCCTATTGTTGCTTCTTTCCTTGTCTTGCTTATGAGTTTTCAGACCAAGAGCTGAACAATATGGATTTCTTTTAGAGCAATTTTGGGATCAATATGCATATCATTAAACCGTGATCTCATTTCTTCAGACTGAGCAACACCCCCCACCCCACCCACACCGAGAGCGAGCGAGAGAGAGAGAGAGCGAGCGAGCGAGCGAGCGAGAGCGCGCGAGAGAGAGCGAGAGCGCGAGCGAGAGACAGAGAGAGAGAGAGAGAGAGAGAGAGAGAGAGAGAGAGAGAGAGAGAGAGAGAGAGAGAGAGAGAGAGAGAAATTTATCCTCAGAACGATGGTCATATCAAATGGCGTGTAGTAAACAAATGTGGTGTTTTTTGTGACTTGAGTCCCCTACTTTGTGCTTCACATATATGTTTGTTTCTGGATTAATTTGTTAGCATCATTGGCTGTATTTCTTATGGAAGTTTTTATATTGGCTGTAAAAGTTTGTATTTCTTTTTTAGCAAAATTGTTTACAAAATTTCTCATGTGAAAAGACAAAAATGGCATTCCAGCTATAATTACAAAGTTGTGTGCACAGTTGTTCAAAATTTTACCTTGTAGGGCAAGATGAAAAACTCCTTAGTTTTTATTGGTTATTCTGAGCTGAATTTTGGTGCATGGGCATGGACAGGTGGTTAAAGAAAAAGAGGAGCCAGATGAATTCCTCGAATTGTTGAAATGTTTTTAATGTCATGGAGCTGGTAAAAGATCTGCGTGCAAGCTCTATCGTGGTTAATGCAGTTCACAGGTCATGCAGTAGGAACTCTTTGTCATTTTCTAGGAACTTCAGCTGACAAAATCAGTGAGGTAATTAACTATTCTTCTTCTTTTTCCTCATTAAGTGAAAAATTTTGAAGCATGCTTCCATAATCAGATCCAGAGTTGTAATGGGATGGTTGGCTACCCCTCTTTTAGCATGCAATAATCTGGAAATTAGTGACCTATGATCTGAGAGAAGAAAATTTTAGAATTTTTCTTGAGTCACAGATTTGTCCTTGAGTCCATCTGAGTATCAATTCTCCTTGACCCACGATCAAGCAATTGCTTCCCTGGCATCTCCCTTGTTTGGCTTTTGTATAGGACCCTGATTTTTACTGATATGACTTCAGCGAATCTTTTGTTTTTTTCCCTGCTGTTTGTATCCAGCGGTCTTTACTTTTGTGGAAAAAAAAAATCCTTTCGTTTTCAGTGGAGTGGCTGTGTTGGTAGGATTCAAATGAATCACCTGCAACACATTTGTTTTGGTTGCATTATTGAATTAATTGTACAACATGAATTTGGTTAAACCCAACTGAACCAATCCAATTTTTGTCAAGGTTGCCTTTTTGTTTTTTCGATTGAAGAGTTAGTTTCTGGGTTGGGTTTTGAGGCATTGGACAATCTGACCTGATTTCAATTCGGTTTTGTGGAAGCTAACTATAATACACATGTAGATAGATATAAATTCATGCTTCTATTATAATTTTTATATTCCATTTAATTGTGTGGATCACACATGAATTTAAAATTTCATTAGAATAGTTATGAGATTCAAGTAGATTCAATTGTTCACATTCTAATGCAAGTGTTAGCTAATAATACAGCTACAGAAAAACTAATATAAATCCATCATTACATCCATAACCATTTATATATTGTATTTAGTTAAAATTTTAAAGATTTTTTAGATTGTTGTTAAGGAAAATCTAATTTGAAACTAACATATCCTGTATAGTTGAAACAAATTTATAGTACAAGTTTTAAACAGTCTGAAGTGTGATTTGTCAATGTGAAGCCAACTAGAAATTTCAAGGTTAGTTTGAAGTTGGGTTGAGTTTTTAGAGATAGTGTTAGTGTTAAGGTTGGGTTGGAGTCATCCTTACCCAACCAGATCTCCCTCCCTCTCCCCCACCCCCCTCGCTCTCTCTTTCACACACACACACACACATACAATATGTTTAGGATGCGTTCTTCTTGCACCAAATATGACAACAATGTGGAATAAAAAATTGGGAGTCTGGTTGCAAAGATCCCTGATAATTTTTCATTGCAAAAGGCCCCATTGTTATGATAAATTTAGAAACTTCTCTTAGGTATATTCTCAAATTATTTTGATAATTTTCAACTGCAAGTTCTCACATTGTTTCTTTGCTCCTGTGAAAACCATTCATACATAATGGTAGCAGATTATGACCATTGGTTTTTAAACATTGTTAAGAGTAGGTGAACAGCATAATTCATGGCATAAAATTCAAGATATTTAGAATTGCTGTGAATGAAAACCAATGGTCTTTTTTTTCACAATGTTGTTCCATTGATTGGAAAAAAATCATGAAAATGTAGATTTTTTGTTTAAAGAGGATGAACACAGGGCAAGGGAATTTTCTGCCGAGATATTGTGACCTTCAAGTTGAGGAGTGGAGCTGTTTTAGTGTGTTCCTGTACAAGGAAATCTCTTTTCTGGACCTTCCTTCAAAACCAGAAATCTGTGGACAACTTATTTTACTTCTCTGCATTAGAATCCTTCAATCCGATTGTAAGCCCTGGCACAGATGACTCTTGTGGAAACTTCAGCATGCTTCACTTCCCACCTACTGGCTTTTTCTTGAGCATGCATGATTTTGGTGTTATTGTGGTTTTTCCGTTTTTGTTGCCAGGCCAAGGCCACAGAATACTTGGTCCCCCCTTTTGGGTGCAAATGTGATACATTTTGGGGATTTTAATGGTTTCAGCATCTCTTGAATTTACTATCTTAAGTTTTATTATTTTTCCAGAGGTTTTCTGCAAACTATGCGAAACCTTCAACCTAGATTGGTAGGTTTCAAGTGCTTCCACTTTGGTCTTAAGTCATGATCGGCCAAGAGATACAATGTTATCTTTGTTTGCTTCCAGAATGATTTTATACTTGACTGACCCCTCATGTTCAACCATGATACACTTTATGCCAAAATCTGCTTTTGAACAATGTTATATTTTTCAAATATGGAATTATTGCATTGTTTGCATCATGAGTTTGTGATATGTTCTCAATGAAAAAGTTCAAGCAGTGGAATGAAACTGAAGTCATGGCAATACACTTTCTTTTTTGTGTGTATCTGTGCTACTTTCCCTAAGAAGCTGTGTAGCAAGCCATGACACGTGTGACATTGACCATGTTAAAAAAGATACTTAGGGTGAGAGGGATTACAAGCTTTATATTATTTTCTTGTTTACAGGAGGCCGCCATCAAAAAAGTTGGTCATGGCGATTAAAGATTTAGCCCGCCTGGATGTGTACAGTGTCAGCTCTATAAGCAGTCGTCTTCAGATAAGCGAGAAGCTTGTATCTTTTCTAACTGATTTTGAATCTCTTTGTACATCATTACAGAACTTCCGATTTTAATGCCTCTGTTTAGATGAATTGAAATTTTGTTTCCAGAAGGGATTCTCATTATTTGTGGAAACGTGCTGACAGAGGTGCCCTCAAATGTTCCATGTTTACACAGCTCGGTTTGTGTGATCCGAGCTACCTGTTTTTGTATAAATCTGGCGTTTGTGCATTGACCAATCAATCCGACTCGCAACTTAAAAACCATTTTTCTTGGTTTTCATTTTCCAGCACTGCATATTGGCTGGTCAATCTCATCTGCCTGCACAGCATGTTTAATCGAACTCCCCGTGGTTGGTTGGCAATATTACCCCGTCATCACAGCACAACTGGCATGCAAAATTATTTATCACGGTCTTCATTTTCCAGTTTGCAGTTAGGCCTACCTAACTGAAATCTCATAAAGGCCTTTTTAATTACACTTCATTAGTGGCATAAGTATAATGTTCTGATTCTTCTGAATCGTGCCAATTTTAAGTCTTTGTACCATCTATCATTAGAAAAAATAATGTAAAATCACATGTAAAATATATAAATCACTTGAATGAATCACGCAAATATTGAAGCATCACATAATTTTGAAGAAACGTTCATGGGTGTATAAGAACGTTATTACGAAAGGAGCGGTGCCTAATTACTCATAAATCCCAACAATTACGATCCGTAACTATTTTCAAATGATTCTGATGTTAATGATTTTCATTGTGGCCTACCAAGGCTCATATTGGTATGATCTTTAGATTCTAACTGTACCGCCAATTCTCAGTAAAATCGTTAACTTGCTGCAGATTTACCTACACTTTTTATCCATAATTATAGTTTCATGAACATTTCTGAAATATTTATAAACATTTATATTTTAATAAACTATTTATAAAAAGGCCAAAAGTTTAGCTTCCAATATATGAACTTGCAGTGCAATTACATTTGACTGGTGTTTTCAAAGGATAGTTGTTTCATTCCTGAGGATTCAGGCAATTTTGCTAAAATCACGCAAGCGCTTGATAATTTGAAAGATGATAGCTTAGCATTGTTATAAATATTTTGAAAAATATTGGTAAAACTACAATTTGTGCAGGTAAAATTGGCGAAGAAATGTACGCATGATAGATTTTTTACAAGATTATCAAATGGAATGTCTAGCAAGATGCAATAGACATAGCCTACCGGAAGTCCTATAAGCATTGAATACGAATCTATGATTATGAGAGGCGGTTCTAAGGCGTTGTCCAATCTCTTATCATCACATACGACGAATTGAATCTCAGACAATCAACGTCATATCTGAAGTGGCATTTCTAGCTCGGTTTACAAGTTAGCTTCCAGGGGCTTGGTGCCCAATGTATAAAAATTAATAAATAAATAAAAAGACAGAATTATCCAACCAAGCTTTGGGGCAAGATTTGGCATGGATTTCGATTGTAACCGGTGTGAGCAGATTTGATTCCTCTTTTTGGATCCCTTGAAAGGCAGTTTGAACACATCTCAGAAACCTCTTGGATGCCAAGTAACAAGCAAACTAATGGCTAAAGATTCAATTTTTCCTTATCACCAAAAAGCATTGTGATTAGTCTATGGGGGAGAATTTTCGCCAGGGTCTGCAACCCCTCAGGAATCAGGACAATGATCCCGCCAACCCAGTTGATAAGTCTCATAAATATGAATGCTAGATGAAGGATTTAAAGGTTCAGCTATCTTCTAAATATCTCAGGCAATAACTCTTCTGAACAAAATTTTTGTCATTTCCTGACTATAAATAAAGAGAAAACTCAAGGCAGCAGTTAATACTGATATTACAGTCAAAATCACCTACCAGAGTCCCTCTGCAAATAAATATTCAAGGAAGATTCCCATGCACATACTAGAATGTGCATGGTTTGTGTTGTCAACTATACTTCCCTATGCTTTCTCTTATATCAACAACGGAATACTGCAGGGAGGCGATCTTTTCATTGCCTACCACTCCAACATTCATCTGTCTGACCCCACTTACTGACCCTAGCAATATAAATTTCAGTTGAGTTCAAGATATGTAGAAATGCTTTGGCTGATCTTACTGTCTGTCATGATAACCAGATCCATCTTGCATTTAGCTGTTTCCATTCAAGTGGTTTCCATTCTCAACAAGAACATAGTCTGGTTGCGTCGGTTTCTGAGGTCTATTTTTCAAGAAGCTCTTTGCATAGAGGGTGCTGAAAACAATTGCCTGATGAATTCGCATGAAGTCTCAATTTTCGATTCTAACAAATCTCAAGGTTAAAGATGCAAATAGAATGAAACAAACTGAGAAATACTTACAGCTCCTATCCATTGCTTCCAGCTAAGAGGATGTGAGAACCAAATACAAGACAGCAAAATGCTCACAAGCTGATAACAGGACAGAATTTCAGCAGGTCAATGGTTTAGAAGCATAAGAAATTTTTTAAGGAAGAGGTTTCTGGTAACAGTAGAAGTGGATCTCATTGAATAAAAAGGTTAGCAACTCCTGCCAGAAAGGCCAGATAAGTCAACAAATATAGCGAACCTACCATGGGAAGGGCCATTTGCCAATACTTGAACGGTGACTAAAATCGATTAGGCTATGTTTTTAGAAGCGTGTCTGACAGGTATCCATCACCATCTTGACGGGAGAATCTCCCAACTACCAGAGGCCAGAAATTCCGAGGATGAATCACAGAAAGGCAGGGCCCACATTTTCATTATATTAGATGAAGTGTGCGTGTGTGTGTATGTGTGTATGAGATTGTACATTGCATATTCCTCCCAAAGTTAAGAGCAAACAGAAATATCAGAAATGGTCTAACCTGTCTTGTTGTCATTATCGTTGCAAATGTAAGTGCCCCAAAAGTTCTGATAGTGTAGGAAATAAAGAATTGACTTATTGTTGCTACCTGCAGATTGAAATATTGACCATGTAATCAAAGGTTTCATCACTTGCTTTCAACAGTAACGAAAAGCACTGAGAGGAGAAAGCAAACTGTACAGGAATTTGATGGGCACCACTGGCCCAATAATAGCAACAAAAATACTAAATAGGTACTCACAGAAGAGAGCAATGCAATGTCAAAGAAACAATCTTGATGTCGAAATACAAAATCTATTGCCTGTAGAAGATATCCTTGCATCACAAGTCCTGAATTCGGTAGACGTAATTATCAGTAACCAGTGACAAAAAATGCTACGAAAAAGCTCTTAGGATTTACAATTAAGCATGACTTGACCACTATAATTTTGGATTTACAATTAATTAAAAAGGTTTGCCATGGTTCGATCTGGGGTACAAATTGATGGTGCAGATGCATCAATGTTAGCATTCAGCTGGTGTCAAATATCCCCAAAATTATCAGTTCTTTTCACCTGCGTCAGGCATCAGCCAAAGATAAACGGACTATGTTTGGCCTAGGCAGGAATAATCAGATAAATGGCATTACAACTTCAGTAGCAGCTACATTACATGATACCAACAGTTCAATACAGAAGCCTGCCAAATAGCACAGAATATTATCCTACACAAGCTGAATGCTCACCAATATAAATATAAATTATAATCCTGAACCTTGAAGTCGATTTCAAAAGAAAGATAAACTTACCACTTAAACTGAGAATGCAAGAGCACAATGTTGTATAGAAGATTTGATTGTGTATTTCCATATCATAGCCCTTAAACAATTTGTCCTGAAATGTGCTGGTGAAACCATCAAACCTGCAAAATATAAAAGCAAATGCATAGAGATGTAAACATTAGCTGCTGCTGGAAATGAGACTGGCGACTCTCGAGTTTTCACACGCTGTGATATTTCAATCAAATCCAAGCTAACCATCATGTTTAGAATCATTTATTTAGTCTAGATATCAAAAAAATACCCCAATCCGAAACCTAAGTGGATTTTAAATGGTTGACTTGGATTTGATTAAAACATCATGGTATGTAAACACCTATGGTGAAATAAACATTTATGAAACCTTTTCATTTAGGTCCTCCTCATTATTAAGAGAAAATCCAATATAGCCACTATATTTACCACTATCATTTTAACTAAAACAATCAAAACCATCTGGTTTGGATACTTATGTGGAAAGCATAAAATTATCTTTAAAATATAGATGCAATGAAATTGCATTAAATCATTCATCTGTAAGGGAAGAATATTTTGAAGGTAAAGATGTTTGATCAAATACTTATGTGTCCATCAATTAAGTATACAATTTTTAACAAGTCTATATTCACCCTTAAATGATTTTGATTTTGTAGTCGAAACAAGCTTTTGATTTCGATGATTTTTAAGTTCCTAGTTAAATAGATGATAATAAAACTTAAGGTTAGATTAGATTTCTCTTAATCATCAAGATGAGCTTAAACGAAAAGGTTTCACGCAAAAAAGGACCCAGATGAAGACAATTGTCTGTTACCATCCAGCAACTACGATCATGAAAGTTAGAAACTAAACCATATTAGGGATGAAAACAAGATAAAGATACTTTATGTCGATGTGCAGGAAGAGCAGTAGATGAAAATTTAGCCCCTTACAAGTGTAGGGAAGAGAGATTCTAAATGAGATGTAGAGAAACAAGATAAAAACCTGTTGGTTTATGAAGATAATGGCCATAGATGCATTTCAATTGATAAAAAATGATTTCAGCTTTTTATTGACAGCTGAAAAGCAATTGTGACTTGTTTTTGTTCAAGCTCTAAGCCAATATGTTTGAGACTATAACAAATCTAACACCGTAATGTAGCTATTAATACATTTACAATAAAATCAATAAATTACTCAATGGAATGCAAATATAAATCAGTCGACTGGAATATCCATTATGAATAGACCTTCAAGATTTTCAAAAACCATCCACTACGATAAGTGGCTGTAATACATGCTTCTGTTTCTCAAAACAAAATCCAGTTGCAAATGGAAACAACATAATTGTATAATATAAGGATAAATTATATCATAAATATCAGCATGTGAATGTCTTTTTTAACAATAGAAAGAATAGATATACCAGTAAATTCTTATCAAAACGAGAAGGAGATAAATCATACCCAAGATAACCAATCATTAAGAAAACACCCCATACTGTGCTTTCCCTTCCTGTTTGGTATGGACTAATGTCAGCTGCTGCCTGCATTGGACAAAATATCAAAGAATCTCAGTTTGATCCTCCAATATGCTAGCTAGGATATATTGAAAGCCAATTCATCTATGAAAATAGTGGCAAATTCAATTAGGATGAATTACTCTAGACCTGCTCACCCTTTCTGAAATTGAAAATGAAGCATTTTTCTAAAGTAAATATACCTGTGGCAGACGAAGTTCCAGATGGAGGAGAACTATAACCATTATTCAATTATGAACTAGCCATTGTGTACCAAGGTTATACTTCAAAGTAATATTCAAATAATATCTGAGTCCTTTAAGTTCAAACTAGATTGTTATCTTCAAGAATTAAAAGTAATGGCAAAGTGAAGCGTTTAATGATTTTTTCCCCTCACACTATCCTTGTTTCTTTTTGCTTTTAAAAAAGAAAAAGCATGCAAATTCCCATCAACTCAAATTAATATGTTTGTCAAATGTGAGTGAAACTTTGAAAGCTGAAACCCTTAAAGAGTCCCGGTATCCAGTGAGCCTTACCAAAGGACAAGTAGCGTGCAAACAAAATCAAATGGCTCACCTAGGTGACACTTCTATAAAATCCAGTCTGTTCAATTCATGGATTGCATTATTTCATGAAGACAACAAAAATATCATGTTGATTTGAGATTTTAATAAACCGCATCACTAAAAACAGATAAGAGGAAATAAAAACCATTGACTCTGTATGAGGCCCATTATATCAAATATTTAAAGTTTAAATCATTCAAATCATTTGTTTACCTTAGAGCATTACAGAAAACATCATGATGTTTTGTGCATATGTTTAACCTCCATAAAATGTAATGGTTGATATTTTTTACCAAATTTTACATTGTTATAAGTTATAACCCACCTATGCTATTGGTTAATTTGAAATTCTATTCTATAGTGCAAGTGCTTTTGAATAACATTAATTTATGAGACATTTAGTCTAGGGTATTCATGTTTATGAATGACAATTTGGTAAATACATTAACATAGCACACCATAAAGTGCTTTTCATAAGAAACCACTTTCAGATACCCTTCCATATTCAACGCTATGAGTTTTTGTTAGTTGACCATTTTGTCTCATGAACTGATGCCTATTACAAATGAATCGGAGCCATGGTAAAGGTTATCTAATTGAATGCAATAAGGAATGAAGGTGCATTGAAACCTGAAACAAGCTTTGATGAGTCCCACCTCTGGAAGGAGAAGAAGAGGAAGAAAATCATGTCTGGAAAATACCTTTCTAAGTTTATCTACAGACTGCCTGAAAAACTGCTGCTTTCAGGCCGTTAGCACTATGCGAATTTCTAATAAATTTTCTATTTATCAGGCATGACCTAAAATTTTGTTGCTGTCGGCCTGGCTCTGCGCATGTGAGCTTGTGCATGTGCATGGGTGAGTGGATTCACTTAACAGTGTGTCTCAAACATTGTTTTTAAGAATTGTCAGAAATTAAAATTTTCTACTATCAGGAACATGTGCGGAGATGAAAGTGGGTTGGAATCATTAGACGCTTTCTCCTGTTGGAAATTTGCAGGATACCATTTTTTTTTTAATAAAAAAAGCGTTGCTTAAATGTGCCAAGAACACCAACTCCATAGCTATCTTTTTAACAATATCCCAACGATTGATTGCAAAAAAATAAAAACTCAAAAGTCAATGGCAGTTGTTTAGGGCCATGAGACCCAAAAGCGTGATTACTTACAACTAGCCATTACAGCCACTATAAATGCTATTTCATATTACATATATGCCAAGTTTCAAAGCCATGTTCAACAAAGGTAAAACAGAAAAGTAATCAGTAATGAACTTGTCAATTCACATCTCTATGTCTGGATACTATGTATACTAGTTAAGTTCGTGAGAAAGATAATCAGAACCAAATGGCATATTTAGTTCCACAACTAATTGATGTAACATGCGGAATGTCACTCTGGTGGCAAATCTATCAAGAAAGGTCAAGTTATAAACTATAACTGAGATCACAAGCATAGAAAGGAGATAAGGCAATCAAAAGAATGATTCTAATAGCAATCTCTGAAATACAAAAGATTGATATAAACAAGGTTGAAAATCTTGAAGGGTATGTTTGGTTTGAGGGAAAAGATACATAAAAGACTCCATGTGGTAAAAGAGAGGTAAAAGCCACTTGTTCTCTCTTTTCCAAATTAATGTGACATTTAATCATCTACAATTAACTTATCTTTTCACATTATTACCTATTTATCTTTCAAAAAGGCCTTTTATTTTTTTTTTACTCACTTTATAATTGACACCATCACCTATCTTTTCCTGCTTCTTTTACTTTTCATCCTCTTTCTATCAAACATTGTTTGAAGGAAAAGATGAGTAAAAGATCCCATGTGAAAAAAGAAATATAAAAATCTTTTTTTTTTTCTCCTTTCCAGACTAATGTGACATTTAACTACCCATAATCCACCTACTTTTTTATATTATTACTTACTTTTTCTGTAAAAAATATATCTATTTTGTCTTTATTCACTTTATAACTAACATCATCGCCTTCCTTTTTCCACTTCTTTTTCTTTTTCTTTTTCTTTTCCATCTCCTTTTCCACAAACTAAACACACTTAAAGAGATAAAAGAAAGAAAAATAGGAAGAAACACAGGAATTTAGTCATATTGAAGCAAATTAGCCAGCGGTAGCACATACCGGATAGAAAATGAATACAAAACAACCCAATGTCACTAGCACTGCAAACAAGAAGTCTTTTCCATTATATCTTTTTTGCATTATAAGCATGCCCCATACCTGCAGAAGCAGTAAAAGGCTCCAAGTCAAAATTTTCAGAAAAGTGTCCGCATCAAAATTTTCATATAGCAATGGAAGTTTAAAAAAGAGTAATAGAATGAATAACTTGCATGCTATATCTCTGTCATTCTTACTATCTAAACACCCCTTATTTCAGGTAGATGCTAATCCTACAGATATGTTGTTCTTGACTGCCTAAGATTGTATCATAAATTATAGCTGACATCAAGTAGAACCAGCTACAAGCCCAATGGCCAGTCAAATGATCTAACAGGGGTAGCGGAAGTCTCACAAAGGATGAAGATAGTAAGAAAATTGGCAGACATATGCCCCACATGAGAACATGAACCTCAAAGGGTACCGTAACACAGAATATTTATTGATCTGACAACACCAGAGAAATTTCCTGGAAGTTCTAAAGCTAGTTAAGTGGAAGGCCCAGTGATAAGCAGCTAACAAAAGAGGAAACTAAAGAGAAAAATCCACATGAGAGAGAAAGAGAGAGTCTCATGTTCTGAGAACAATGCCATCCCAAACTAGAAATCATCAATATGTATGTCATCACATATAGCTATTAGATAACTCCAAGACAAAAGACTAAACTGTAGGCAATGGCAATAGCAATCTTGCTGAAGTAACATGGGATATGATTTAAAACAACTGACTAGTTTTGGGATACTTTTGATGCTTTGATATGATCTAAACCAATCATTATAATTATCTTAAAACATTTAACTATGATTAAAAAAAACATCTTGATTTGAAACTTAGGTGGGCAACAAAATAAAATTATTTCATGGTGAATATATAATCGTTAAAATTATTTAATAAATACAAAGCCCTATAAATATTTAATCTATTATCTATACCTTCAAAATTATTACTTTCATTTAGATGGATGACTTTATATAATTTCATACCATTTTAAAACTTGAGAGTTTGATCTAAATGATTTTCATATTTTGCACATGATTTGCTATGTTTTTCAATGATGTTGTCCACAAGAGCCTTGGATTGAAATGATATTTTATATTCTAGCTAAATGAATACTGTTAAATATAATGGGTGGATTGGATTTCATACAATCTTCATAATAGGGATTGTTTTTAATCATATCCTAAGTAACATACCCAGAAAAATAATGATGATGATGATGATAGAGGAGTACAAGAAAAAAACACTCTACTACTAGTGACTAGAGATGACTCACCATAACTGGTATCATTTTTGCACATTTTGCAAGTGTCTGAACAGGGAAACTGACATACTTGAGGGCCTGACGAAAAAAATGATCACTGTATGCTCTTGAAATAACTTTTATGAGAGAGATGAAGTAAGAAATCAGTTTAACCAGATAAATGTAGAAGACGAAGAAGAACTAAAGTAGAACTTGGTTAAGCCTGATTGCATGCATCTTTAGTTGATATCACATGAATTTAGACAATATGAGCCATGCATCAAGTGGGCTATGTTTGGTGGATAAATTTTCCCCAACCAGGACTTGACAATTTTTCTTCTTCTTTTTTGGTGATCAAAGTCATCTGAAAAGTGACTTACACCAGATGCACACCTTTTTTGTCCAGAAAGTTATGATTTTAGCTCAGCCAGAGTCTTATAAATTAAATTGACAAGGAGGGAAAATACCTTTCCATCCCTCGTACAGGCAAACGAAAAGCAAGATTCCTAGTATAGTGCAACTTACCTCATACTGGCATGTTGTAGTCAGAATGTTAGATATAGATACAGCACAATATTTATAAATTGGAGCAGCAGGATTCAAGGTCTTTTTACTTGCCTATGGAAAGAAGGAAATATCAATAATCAGAGAAACAATCTGACTACAACCACTTCAAGAAGTATCATAAAAATTGAAAACACAAAAGTCACATGTAAACATGTTTACCAGTAAAGCACCAGCAGAAACAGCAGATGTTGTAATCCGATTACAGAAAACAAGAAATAAGGAATATCTGAAAAATTCTTTGTTTTTTCCATATGGAACTCTCATGATCTTTTCCTGGAAGAAAAAGTAATAGTATTTTTGTCAGAGTTCAGCACGCAACAAATACATTTCACAACATAAGATTTTGAATTGAAAAATGTAAGTGCTGCTTTAAAGCTATTTTCAACGATTGGTAGGCATTCTTTGTTTCAGAAAGTGTGCCACTAAAATTGCTTATAAAAGGAGTTGGAAAGAAAAATCAATTATAACCTTTCTTTCCAGAGATTACAGCACCCATAATTTTCATCCAAAGAAGTGATACTAAGGTTCCTGTTTGGTTTTGATACTAAAAAATGAATTATATACTCAGTCGAAAAGCAGCCGAAGAAAAAGTATCATTTTTTATTTTTATGAATGCTTATGAAAGTTTTTGAACTGGCATTTTTCAATCAAGAGAGAGATGGAGGATTCTAATGAGACATAACAAATGATTCATGAGCAAAAGAAATACGCAATGGAAATCCTGGCCATTCCTCATCGGAGCAGCAGCATGAAGCAAGCATACCAAAATCATCATAACACACTCATCAAGAGATCCAAAGATTAAATTTTTGCCGTAACAGGACCGTTTACGATTCCTCGCAACAGAAGGAAATTACAAAAAGAAAGCAAAAGACATGGCCTTTTCATCAAGAAACGCATACAGCTTCAGAGCTACAATTTCGAAAGGGTGTAGACTTCATAAATCACAGCAATTTCAACGAACAGATAAAATAAACACAGAGAATTGCATTAGAATTACATCACATATTGCTAAGAGATTTTTGCGGAGAACAGGGGAGGGGGTTAGTGATTACCTGCAAAACACCATAGATGACAAGGGTGCTCATGATGCCACCGATGGCGAAGATCCATTTCCACAACGGCTTCTTCTCGGTGATGGGCATCAGAGGTCCGGCCATGGCCCATCAAAACGGAAGGTCTGATCAAGAGCAGTATGATATCAGGAAAGGATTGACGGCGAAAAGGAAGGCGTGACTGAAAGGGGGGTCGTGCTGGGCGAGAAGAAACCAGCAAAAGGAGCAGAGGAGAGGAAGGAGTGCATGTTAGGGCGCGAGACTTCGGGATCAGAAAGCTCAGAATAGAAATTCACGGCGACAAGTGGGATTGAACGGAGAAGGCATCTGCGCGGGTTTTCTGCGTAGAGAGAGCGCGAGAGAGAGCGTGAGAGAATCACAGAAGAGGCTGCAGTGCCGATGCCAGGTGGGATCTCCTGGCCCATCGCGGATTGATCCAGGCCGTCAACATAAGATTTTCCTTCATCTGTGAACTGTTGCATTGAATCACTGGCCGCGACCAAGTGGGGAGTTTACGAGAATGCCGAAACTTCTAGAAGCCAGAAATGAAGGTCCTGGATCACGCCACGGGGGCAAACGTTGTCCGTCCTCCTCGTCCACGTCGTCGTGCCTGTACGGACCCTTTGGCCCCACATCAGAAGAGGGCGAAAGGCCACCTTGGGTTGACCAACGACGTTCCCCAATGCTGTTCCGTCGAAAGTACCGCCTGGTCAACCATGGCATCATTAAAAAATTAATAATAACAATAAGAAAGTTGGCGTGGTGGATAAGAGCGCAATCAAAAGCCCAAGTATCGGGTGACCGGCCCAAGCTGAGTGAAGTTCGAACTTCAAATTAGAACTCGAAAAAATTTCGTTAGCTTATCCAATGTACAGAGCAGCCTCGTCAACGGAAATTGAAATATTCTTTGGATTGTGGCCATTGGAAATCAGTCGTCACCTAGTTATCATGTTGAACATTTAACGAGCCCAGGCCCAAACCCAGTTCAATGGCCCATTGAAAAATGCTCTCTCTCTCTCTCTCTCTCTCTCTCTCTCTCTCTCTCTCTCTCTCTCTCTCTCTCTCTCTCTCTCTCTCTCTCTCTAAGTTGCACCTTGCAAGAGGGTTATTAAAGCCTCTAAACGCGAAACTACTGTGAGTGAGGTTTACGTGAGCATATTCGGGCTTCTAAAGCCAATCCCTTTATATATTAAAATTCTGATTCACCGTACATAAGATATTCTTAATACCTCTGCTTATGTTTTATCTTGCTTTTATTGGCGTTAAGGACGTGGTTGGATGTCTAGGTGCGGCTACCGGACGTTCGTGTATCTGTAGTCTCTGGCATTAGGCACTTAGGCGTGTCTCGGACTTTCAGTCGGTTTTGTACTGGAGCGGAGACATTGGCAGTTGGCACTTGTGCTGAAAATCAAGGTTTTCTCAGACGTTTACAAGATTATTGTGTTGAACATTTAATGAGCTAGGGCCCAAATCCCAGTTCATTTGTATTTACTTATTCTCTAAGTAATTGCCTGCACCTTTGATCAATGCAGCGATTAAAACCTTCCAGAAGTCTTTGTCTTTACAAGTTAAGTTTTATTTTCCAAGAAAAGCGCAAATAGAAAGGAACTTGTGATGTGTGCTGGTCAGCCTTGCAACTCCTAAATAGGATCAGAGAAGAAAGGAGAAGGGGAAGGGGAAGGGGAAACAAATTGCTGTGGCAGTAGCTTGAAGCTGTTAGTGGATAGGCAGGCACGTCGATGGATAGGCTGAAAAGGAGTACGTAGATTTTTTCATTCGACCTCTCAGCACTGTCATTTATAGCTCCCGATTAGATTTGGCTCCTCACTATTAGATTTATCCATGTACGTGATGATATTTTTAATTATTAAACAGACGCTGTAAATCACATTATCGATATTTCCTTTTTTTTCTTTTTCTTTTTTTTTTTTTACCTAGCAGAGAATAATGAATTATTCCACTTTAGATTCTGCTTAGATAGGAATTGAAATGTGGACGATGCGGAGTAAATAACACGATCAACACAACTAAAACTACATAATAGAAAATTGGTATATAAAAATAAAATAAATATGGCGTATATAAAACATTAATAATAAAAAGGATAAATTTATTCATGAAAAAATAGGATTGACTAAGGTAAGTAAATGCGTTACCATAAGATGAAAAGGGGTGAATTTTTTTTCTTCCAAATACTTTTTGGGCAAGACCATCCACGATTTGGATGCTTCAATTTTTAAATAGTTTAAATTAAAATTCATGTAATTTAATTTGTTATAAAAATTCACTTACTTATACCATTTTAACTTATAATTAAATTGATGTAATACAGA